>PITA01002131.1:0-140309 GCA_004023965.1 Spilogale gracilis | reverse complement strand
CATGACTTCTGCCCATTTCTTGATTGGCTGAAGTAGTTATTTCAAAAATGTCTTCCAATATGGAAATCAGAAACAAGAGGCCTGTTTTAGTAAACAATATAGGAAATAATATTTCATGTTGAAAATTTATTTTGGTTCAGAAGGAAGCTAATATTATATTATATGTATATGACTGTTCTACAGTGTCGAAGTAGAGATCACCTTAGTATATTCCTGATATTGTAGCCCTTACATAATATAAATAGAATTTGCTTAAAAATGAGTTGTGAATAGTCCATAAAAATAAAAATTTTAAAAATGACAAATGTCTACTGCTTCAGTTACCTTAATCATTATTGGGCTATTTAAGTTTTTTTTTATGTCCTCTTAAATAGAAATATTTATTAAAATATATTTTGTAGGAATTTGTCCTTGAGTTGAAAATTTCAACATTATTGGCATTATTTATACTATTCTGTATTGACTATTAAATGTCTGGAGTTTCTTACTGTGTCTCACTTTTAAATATCAGTATTGATTATGTGCAACTTTCTATTTTTTCCAATTTGTTCATGCCAGTGGTTTGGGAATTTTTATTAGACCTTTGAAAAACCAATTTTTAGCTTTATTTATAATCTCTGTTGAATGCTATTCATTCTTAATTCCCTAATGTCTCTTTTTATGTTCATTATTTATCCTATATCTTCTTTTTCCCCTGTTCTTTTCTTATACCTTGAACATATTCACTATCTCATTAATTTTTAGACTTTCTTCTTTTGTAATTTGTGCATTTAAATGCTATAATTTTCTTTTTAATGTCATCTTGTGTATCTCACAACTTTGGATATGTAGTAATTTCATTATCATTCATTTCAAAATAAATTCTACTTTACATTATGTTTTCTCCTTTGATATATGGGTTGTTTAGAAGTGTGTTTATTAATTTTGAGATGTACAGTTTTTTTGGTTCTCTATCTATATCAGATATTATATTATATTGTATCATATCTATGTAAGTAATTGTCTGTCTATTATCCATTAATTTGTGATTTAATTGCACTGTAGTGGAGGATGATGCATTGTATGATTTTAGTGCTTTGAAATTTTTTGCGTTTAGCTTAATGGCCCTGGAGAGTATACAATGTTTATAAATGTTTCATATATGCTAGAAAATAACATGTTTTCTCCCGTTTGGGGCATAGCATTTTATGTATGCCTTTAGTTCACATTTGTTTATTTTGATGTTCTAGAGCTCTACCTATTATTTTGTTGGCTTAGTCTATCAAATAATAAGCATTTAAAAATTGAAATTTTCCTATTTCAACTTGTAGTCCTAATATTTTTATTTGTATGTATTGTGGTTATATTTTTATATGTAACCAAATTAAAAAATGTAGATTCCTAGTGAATTGAATGATTTTTTATTAGGTTGTGACTGATATTTTTCCCTTTGAGAATGCAGAGTATATTTTGCTTGATACTAATATAGCTACAATAACTTTCTCTTGCATATTAGTTGCATGGCTTATCTCTCAAACTTTCTGTATTTGTGTGTGTTAGAGGTGTAACATTTAAATAAATATTTAAAGATTTTATTCATTTATTTGACAGAGAGAAGCACAGCTAGAGAGGGAACACAAGCAGGGGGAGTGAGAGAGGGAGAAGCTGGCTTCCTGCCGAGCAGGGAACCAGATGCAGGGCCAGACCCTGGGACTCCGGGATCATGACCTGAGCCAAAGGCAGACGCTTAACAACTGAGCCACCCAGGCACCCTAGATGTGCAAATATATTTTTATGTTAACTGAGCCCTATGGTTTTGTCTTTAACTACAGCATTTACCTACTTTATTTAATATTATTACTAATGCATTTTAATATATTTAGGCTTATAACTACAATTTATTTGTATTGTCTCTCCTGCCCATTCTATATTTTTCCTTCCTTTTTCTTTTGCTCTTTTGTGTTGGAACTTTCATTATTTCCTTCTACTGGTTCATAAATTATACTTCTTTTAGTGCTTATTCTGGAAATTACAACATGCATTTTTAACTTGTCAAAGTCAAAAGTTAATCATTGCCTTCACCTTCTATCCTGACAATACAAGGTCCTTAAAACATTTAACTTCCTTTATGCCTCTCCTGACTTAGGTTAGTACTATTATGTATTTTACTTCTCTGCTGGCATTTTTTTTTTTTTTTTAAGATGCCAACGGCTCATCGTTTTTTTTTTTTTTTTTTTTTTTTTTTTTTTTTTTTTTTTTTTTTTTTTTTTTTTTTTTTTTTTTTTTTTTTTTTTTTTTTTTCTTTTTTATTGTTACTAAATTTTTTTTTCCAGTGTCTGCTGGCATTTTTAAACTCCAAGACATTATTTTAGTTAGTAAGTATTTATTTAGAATATTCCCATCTTTGCTGTTTGTTATCGCACACCATTCTTTTTATGATCACTCTTCTTCTGCTACTTTGTTTTGTCCATTAACTTCCTTTACTGTGGTTTGCTGGGTCTAAATTTTCTGTCATTTTTCGTTGGGGAGGAGGCATCTGAAAATATCTTTAATTCTCTTTCATTTTTAAAAGATATTTTTGGTAGGTATATGATCTGGAGTTTGCAGTTATTTCTTTAAGCACATTATAAATGCCATTCCTCTGACTTTTGTAACCACTTGTTATTTTAAAGACTTGTCAGTCTATCACCCCCTTTTTTTTTTTTTAAGATTTTATTTATTTGACAGAGAGAAACACAGCCAGAGAGGGAACACAAGCAGGGGGAGTGAGAGAGGGAGAAGCAGGCTTCCTGCCAAGCAGGGAGCCCGACGTGGGACTCGATCCGGGTCTCCAGGATCATGACCTGAGCCAAAGGCAGTCGCTCAACCAACTGAGCCACCCAGGTGCCCTCTATCAACCCTTTTAAGGCAATTTATTTTTTGATTGTTTTCAATTGATATTTAATACTTATTTTTATCATTTTGTGCATGTTTCAGTTTGATAGTGTGGGTAGGTATAGATTTATTTTATTTAATTTGCTTCAGACACCCTGTGCCTCCTGAATCTGTGGATCAGTCTCTATCGTTATATCTTGGAAATTCTCTGATGTTGTCTCTTCAGACACGGCCTCTGCCACCCATTCTCCCTCATCTCCTTCTAGATTCTGGTTAAATCGTCAGATATTTCCATTCCATACATTCTCCATGTCCCTTAACTTAATTTTTATTTTTCTTTTCTCGTCCACATTGTGGATAATTGTATTCAGCGTATCCTCCAGTACCTCATTATCTCTTACAGTTATGTCTGGCCTATGGTTAAACTCGTTTTTGAGTTACAAATTACAACTATTTTATTTTTTTATTTCTTGATTTCATTCTTTTCCACATCTGCTGTATTTTTTAACCGATGCTTTTGGTTTCCATCAGATACCTTGTTCCCATTTTGTTCCTTGTTCCCATCAGGTTATGTTTTATTTCTTTAAACACAGTAAACATAATTATTTGTAATCATGTCTGATAATCCCAAGGTCTCATTTCAGTAATTCTAATACTTAATATTTTGAGTGGTCTGTTTCTGTTTTCTCTCATTATTGTTATTTTTTGCTCATGTAGCCTTACTGATATGCTATTATTTTTAGTAGGTGCATTTCATTCTTCCTATAACATTTTTCATGAGAATTCTTTCAGCATTAAAATTAAAACTTACATTCTACCAGGGAGTTTCCTTTATCTTCTGTCAGGTACCTAATAAGCTAATTTCATGGCATTAGGTTTCCCTTTATTTCTTTTTTTGAGGAGGTGCAGGTGAGATTTTTGTATTGCACCTTCTGCTGAAAGCAGGCTTGCGATTACTCACAGACAGGACTGCCCCTTCCCAAATAGAGATAAAACAATTTAACCAAAGCAGTAATCTTACCAAGAGGTAAGAGAGCTCTACTTCTCGTTCATCCTTACACAACAGGTATAGCCCTGTGAAGTCCCAGCTCTCCGAGATCGGGAGAATCTCTTATTAGCCTCTACACTTGGGCAGATCCTGGCTTTTGACCACTCTGTGTTTATAGATGGAGTAGAAAGCCAGAGTTTACCAAACTCAGTAAATGCCTTATATCAAGAGTGGCTTCACTTAACTCTCTGAGTTGGAGATTTTACTTAGAATTTGACCTGTTAATTCCCCATGACTTGTCTATCCTTTGATATTTGAAGATGAATAAAAAATATATTATTTCTTTTTACCTTTCTTTGGAAGAGGGGGTGAAGGAATGATCTTAATAACTTAGTTCACCATTCTAGAAACTTCTATCTTCGAGTTGATATATTTTATTCATATATAATACATTTTATTCTAAAATGCACATAAGATAGTTTTACTTGGTTTTGTTATCATGCACAAAGATTTATTTGACAAAAATCGAACATCTTTTTATGTTAAAAACTCTCAACAAACTGGAATGGAGGGAATGTGCCTCAACATAATGAAGGCCATATATAACAAGCCACAGGTAACATCACACTTGACAGTAAAAAGCTGTAAGCTTTTCTTCTAAGATCAGGAACAAGACAAGGGTGCCTACTCTTCCCACTTTTATTAAACATACCACTGGAAGTCCTAGCCAGAGCAATTAGGCAAGAAAAAGAAATGAAGCCTTCCAAATGAGAAAGGAAGAATTAAAAGTTTTTCTGTTTGTAGATGATATATTATATATAGAAAACTTCACAAAAGTAACAAAAACTTGTTAGACATCACAAAAGACTTCACAGGAGCAACTGGGTGGCTCAGTCATTAAGCATTTGCCTTCAGCTCAGGTCATATTCCCAGGGTCCTGGGACTGAGCCCCTCATTGGGCTCCCTGCTCGTCAGGAAGCCTGCTTCTCCCTTTCCCGCTCCCTCTGCTTATGTTCCCTCTCTTGCTGTATCTCTGTCAAAGAAATAAATAAAATCTTAAAAACCACAACAGCAAAAAGACTTCACAGAAAACCTGTTCTAACTAATAAATGAATTCAGTAAAATGGCAGGATACAAAATCAAAATATAAAAATCAGTTGTGTTTTTTATATGCTAACAATAAATTATTAGTAAAAGAAATTAAAATCAAGAAAATAATGTCATTTAGGGACGCCTGGGTGGCTCAGTTGCTTAAGTGTCCAACTCTTGATTTTAGCTTAGATCATGATTTTAGGGTCCTGGAATCCAGCTGCATACTGGGCTCCTTGCTCAGTGAGGAGTCTGCTTCAGGATTCTCTCTCTCCCTTTGCTCCTCCCCCTGCTTGCTCTTTTTATCTCAAATAAAATAAATCTTTTATTTTTTAAGATTTTATTTATTTATTTGACAGAGAGAGAGATTACAAGTAGGCAGAGAAGCAGGCAGAGAGAGAGGAGGAAGCAGGCTCCCTGCTCATCAGGGAGCCCGATGTGGGCCTCGATCCCAGGACCCCGAGATCATGACCTGAGCCTAAGGCAGAGGCTTTAACCCACTGAGCCACCCAGGCACTCTCAAATAAAATAAATAAAAAAAAATTCCACTTATGATTCTATCAAAAAGAACAAAATACTTGAGTATAGATTTATGTGTATCTTACCTGATTTATAACAGGCTTACATTTATTTTAAACAGATCTTTAAAAATTCCCCAATTTTTAGCAGATTTTTTGTGGGCCTTTCTTATTTTAAAGTGCTAAAGCTTGGGGTGTCTGGGTGGCTCAGCTGGTTAAGCATCTAACTTGATTTTGACTCATGTCATGATCTGAGAGTGGTGAGATCAGTTCCCATGTTGGGCTCTATGCTCAGCAGGGAATCTGCTTGATATTCTCTCTCCCTCTCCCTTCACCACCACCCCCCCCACTCTCTCTCTCTCAAATAAGTAAATAAATCTTTAAAAAATCTCAAGGCTTAAACCTGTATGTCTATGCTGTTTTTCTACCATGACTAATCTTGGTAGCAACAAATAGGAAAAACATCAAAGACAGGGGTTGTAACAGGCCCTTTCAAGATTTCACTAATTTCACAATCATGGATGTGGAAATTCGGTCTCAAAGCAATGAAACAAAACTAATGGAAAAGTATTGGTGAACCTGGTTAAATAATCTCTTTAGTGTCAGCCATGGGATAGAGATGAAAAAGACTCGGGTCCCTGGACAGAGTTTATGTGAAAACAACTTAAATCTATTTTTCTATCCCTTGTCAGGGCACTTTTCCCCATTAGTGTTGATGGATTCTGTCTAAAAAAAAATTCATCATATCTTTCTATGGGTTTTAATGTTGCAATATGACAATTAGAAATTGCTCAACCAATTAATAATGGGAAGATTTGAAGGCAATGATTAGGCATTTGACAATCTTCCTCTTATGTAGCTCTAGTAATAAGAACACAGGTTCTCAACTCAGAATGCCTGAGTTCATCCTAGGAGAGGAAACCATCCAGTCTGTGACTTGGTTTCCTCATTTATAGAATATGAATAATAAGAGTATCTTTTGCAGAGTTGTTGAATTTATTGAATACAACAGAGTTTATTGAATAAATTCATACAAGGAATGTGCTTTGAACTAAGTGTCCCTTAGTGTGTGCTGTATGAATGTTCAAAGGGAATGGAGCTTTTCAGTGTACAGTGGAGGCTGAGTAAAGATATAAGCACTTCTGGGAGAGGTAGCATTTGCATGCGTTCTTATGAGCAGTCCAGCTTTAGGAAGTTGGATGCAATAAGGATGGAGGGCATTGGATGTCTAAGGGGTGGGAATGAGAAAGGAGTTTAGGACAAAGCTACAGAGGTGCTGTTCTTAGCCTAATTGATATCTTTTATTTCTGCTTTATTGCTTTTTTTCCTCCCACTGCTCCGTCCCTCAGTTACATAGGCCGAATTCTCTTTCTAAATGAGTGAGTATACAGACTGATTTTTCTTTTAACCAAGGAATATATTAAGTAAGGTTGAACATGAATTGTTATTGTGCCACAAGGGGGAAAAACTGATTCAATTTGATTCTCAAGTGTATTCCTACATTGAATAATAATGACATTATCATTTAATTATTTAGACATTAGCTTCATTCGCATGTGTAGTTTGGGATCATTTAGAGAAAAAAAACCAGAAGGAACAATATTCTGTTTTTATTGTAGAACCCCACTGTTAAATATCTTACAGGCTAATGTTTAATCGCATTTTTAGTCTTGCACAGTTCTTGATAATAATTAACCCGAAATAACTACTTCCTTACGTGAGTTGGGGACACATTTGCTTTTGTTGTTTCCTTTCTCAGGAAGTTAAATGGTTAAAACTTACAGATCTAAATTGTCTGTGAATAGCCATATAAGGAATAAGCCCATGAAACGTGGAGATAGGAATGTTTTGTATGTGTTTCCTAATATAAACCTGAATATTTATTAAACCTTTAAAGACTATATTTAAATGAATATTTCTTTTCAATATCATGTGACTAGAATATTAGGTTTAAAAGCTTTAGACTCCACTATGAGGAGTTTTTCTCTTGTTTGTGGTGACTAAAGTCAAGAAAAACTAATTATTGGGGCACCTGGTTGTTTCAGTCATTTAGCATCTGCCTTCAGCTCAGATCATGATCCAGGTGTCCCGGGATCAAGCCCCCCCATCTGGCTCCTTGCTCGGTGGGAGGCCTGCTTCTCCCTCTCTCACTCCCCCTGCTGTGTTCCCTCTCTAGCTGTGTTTCTCTCTGTCAAATAAATAAATAAAATCTTTTTAAAAATCTAATTATCATGCCTCTCTAAATTAAATGTAACTTTGGTGAACCATGTTGTAGGTCCACAACCAGATTTTATATATATTTGTATTCTTTGTTTCTTATCTTTTATTGCCTCTACCATACTTCAAACACAGTCTATTCAGTTACTTAGGAGATGATCTACTAGTTTTCCAATTAACTGTGACAAAAATCAAATAAAAACATGTTTTAGAATTAAAAATCAATGGGTTAGCAAATGTATGTATTTATTAGGGTAATTGTATTATTTTTTCACCTTTTTTTAGTGGGAGAGAGGCAGAGGAAGAGGAAGAGAGAGAATCTCAAGCAAGCTCCATGCCCAGCATGGAGAGAGACACAGGGCTCCATCTCACAACCCTAAGATCTTGACCTGAGCCAAAATCAAAAGTTAAATGCTGGGTGCCTGGGTGGCTCAGTGGATTAAAACCTCTGCCTTCAGCTTAGGTCATGATCTCAGGGTCCTGGGATCGAGCCCACATCGGGCTCTCTGCTCAACAGGGAGCCTGCTTTCTCCTCTCTCTCTGCTTGCCTCTCTGCCTACTTGTGATCTCTCTCTCTCTGTCAAATAAATAAGTAAAATCTTAAAAAAAAAAAAAGAGTTGAATGCTAAACCAAATGAGCCACCCAGGAGCCACAATTTTTCTTTTTTTTTTTTAAATCTCTTACCCATTAGAATATTAAACATTCCTGCTCATTGCCATAAAATGTCTTCTTATTGGAGCATTTATTATTACGATGTGGGGCTCGATCCCGGGTCTCCAGGATCATGACCTGAGCCGAAGGCAGTCGCTTAACCAATTGAACCACCCAGGTGCCCCAGAAGGCATACAATATCTTTATATGTTGCCCATAACAATGTAGTATCTGATTATTGATTCTTGGATTGAACCTCACCAAGTTCTGTCCCAAAACACATTCCTAGAAGACAATATAAATGTTGCACCTGCTTCAGGTTCCATCCTAAATCAACTCAGCCTCTTTCTTGAAGCCTTCCTGATCACACCTGGCAGCACCAGTTTTTCCATGATGCTACTATTTCCATACTGTACATTGGTTGCATTGAATTGGTGTGTTTTAAGGTGAGGAATGGCACCATACAGTACCTCCATGTTCACTGAATACATGGGTCTTTCAGAGAAGGAAAGTATGCATGGAAGAATAAAGTAGATCATGTGGAGTTTAGTATGCGAGGCCTCAGCTGGCTTTAATTACAGTCCCCTTGACTCTTACCTCTCTCACAGTAAACTCCTTGAGGACAGACATCATATTACTCCACTGTTTTTTCCCACAGAACTAGGCACACATAGTCTTGGTTCAGCACGTGTCCACTAAATGTAATTGATTTGAACTCAGTAGGTAGGATAACAAAGACTTGTTTGAGCCAGGCTTCACTCATTTGGAATTGAAACATAAATCCTCAGAATCACTAATTTAGGCCTCGTCACCCTAGTGTTGGGACAATTTGTTTTACCAAAATCCATGGATAAGCTGCTGAACTCTTACTTTGTGAACAAATTTAAACAGTTGAGGAAATAAAGATTTAAACATTTTTATTATTTATTCACACTCATACCCATTGGAGTTGGCCTGAGAGAGCTGCAAGTGCCCCCACTGGTGTGGAGTATTGTGGCCATTATTACCCCATTCTGTAGCACAGAAGTTTCTGTTACCACAGTACCTGGGTTGCAGGTGTTGTGAGGTAAATATCCAGCACACATCTAGAACTACAGAGGGGCACCTGGCTGGCTCAGTGGATGGAGATGGGACTCTTGATCTCTGAATTGTGAGTTTTGAGTCCCAAGTTGGGTGTGGAGATTACTTAAGAATAAAATCTTAAAAACAAACAAACAAACAAACAAACAAACAAACAAAAACAAGGGGCATCCGGGTGGCTCAGTCATTAAGCATCTGCCTTCGGCTCAGATCATGATCCCAGGGTCCTGGGATTGAGCCCCGCATCGGGCTCCCTGCTCCACAGGAACCCTGCTTTTCCCTCTCCCACTCCCCCTTATTGTATTCCTTCTCTCACTGTCTTTCTCTCTCTCTCTCTGCCAAATAAATAAAATCTTAAAAAGAAAAAAACAAACAAACAAACAGAAGTACAGGAAGCTGTTGGGATCAGTGGGAGGGACAGAACATGTTATCTTCCAGGAGATAGACATGAGTTTGAATCTCAGTTCTAGTACTTATCTTTATTAACTGAGGAGTTTATATAAATCACATAAACTGTCTAAATCTCAGTTGCCTCATTTATCAAATGGAAACGAATGCCTACTTCAAAGCCTTCCGGAATGTTAGGGATAAGGTGATAAGTTGCCTACCGCAATGACTGACGCAGGATGGACTGTAATACACTTTAACCTTTATTATTCACACCTTCACTCCCCAACACAATGTCTGGTATATCATAAGTGATAAATCAAATTAACTTCAGTAAATGGACTCTCTTGGGCTCAATAACCAACTTCTGTTGTAATGACAGGGAAAGAAAGCTCTGTAAAACCATGGAGAGGATTTATGAATTAGAGGAGGTGACCAAGTCCTTGTCCTTGTAGGTATGTATGGAGCTTTCACTATGGAGTATGATTCATGTCGATAGTTTATTAAGTATCTACCATCTGATTAGCACTGAGATCACTTTTTCATGTACCACAGAGGATATAAAACAATATGGATAGAACTGGTGTCGAACATGGGAAAAATTTGCGACCTCTATTGCTGAATTAGAAAGATGGTGGACAAGATTCTGAATCAGAAGTACCTGATGTCCTGGGATCTAAAAAAATAGTATCAGAAACTGACCCCTATATTGTTAATTACTGCTTATCATGACAATGGCACACATTTGTGTAGCACTATAGAGTTAACGAAGCACTTCAACACTTTCTTGTTTTATTATTTTTATGCCAACCCCGTGAAGTAAGAAGAAATTATTATCCTTATTTTGCAAATGATTGTATAATTGGAAATTTATGAAGCCAGGAAACCTCTCTCCAAGTACGGAGCTCTTTCCTTTGCAGGCTAACTAAAGTCTTCTACTGATAAGAGAGATCTAGAGAGGAAGATATAACTTCTTATTGTGATAGCTGAGAGCCACATCCCCAAAGAATGTTAAATCAGGGGTTTGGGTGGGGTGAGAGAATGCTGTAAGGCAGGGTCGTCAACCTTAACACAATGATATTTTGACTGGGTGACTTTTTGTTGTAGGTGCTATACTGTGTACTATAGGATATTCTCTGCCTTTATCCACTGGATGCTCGTAACACGACCTCAGCTGGGACAATAGCAAATGTCTCCAGACATTACCAAATATGTCTCATGAGGAAGGGGAAAAATCAACCTGGTTGGGAACCAGTGCTCCAGAGAATAGACAAAAAAAACTTCACCTACTTTACAGTTTTCATCATGGCTAAATCTAAGCATAAGTTATGGTCACTGAACCAGAAGTTAGTATTTTTCACAGATACAGGTGCAGCCCTGCTTCCTAGGAGTAGTTTAGTTGGTGCTGAAAGCTGGAGAAATCAGTGGGGATGGTGAAACACTTTTCCTCCAGGAGAAGATATGGCTGGTCTCAGAGAGAGAAATCTGCTAGTGTTCCAGGGCATAAGGCCAAAAAAGATTATTCACTGAAACATAAAGAGGGAACAGAAGGGACAGTTGTCCATCTGAAATGTATCCAGGGTGTACTAGCCACACATTTTCTTTCTTGTAATATAATAACCATGGGTGGTGCCACTACATGTTCCTGACTCCAGAACACCTTGGAGCCTTTCTCAACATCAGGACCACTCTACTTTAGTATTAAAAGGGTGCACTGGGGGAGTACACAGGTTGTGAGTCTTGAGACCTATGATTTGACACTTTGTCAGTCACTAGCGACTAGTGTGTAACCTCAGGTAAGGTGCTTCACCTCTCTGGATCTAGGTTTCTATATCTGAAAATGAGATTAATTTCAATATCTCCAAGCTTTAAAATTGTATGGTTTTCTTTATTTTATGACCACAATGAAGGCACTAGTATTACTACCAGCTGGTATGAATGTATGATTATACTGCCAAGCACATCACCAGAAGTAATGTGGTAAGATTGATGGTATCATTCCTGTAAAGTTAAAAAAAAAGTTCTAATGAGGCAGATTAAGGCCACTTACAATATATGCATCCTTGGGCTCAGGAAGACTAGGGAGGAAATGATCTACTTGGATATGAGAAATGAAGTAGCCAGGGCACTGAAATCCATAACTCACCATGGTTAATGAATCTTCCTCTCCCTAACCCAATACCCCAGGCAAAAGATAGGCATTGGTACCTATTAAGTAAGAGCTAGGAGAAAAGGAATTACAGTCAAAACCCTCTTAAGACATTTTCAAAGGAGCAGCCATTAAAGCTTCTAAACCAGGAAATCATCCTTGGAGAGAAATGGAAAATCATAGGTACGGTGCCATGCAAATGTGGTCATTTAATAAATACTATTGGATAAGGAGGATGATAAGAATAAATGCATGCTGGAGGCAAAAGTGGGAAGTAGGAACCTTTTAAGGGGTGGTTAATTTTTTTTTTCTCATGAACTGAGTTTGTGCTAGTGGAAATGTTGTATCACCTGGAGATGGATATTCTTAATGGATCGATTTCTCTCATCCCAAATTTACATTTTGGTGGTCATTGTAGGCACATAGATGTAAGGGGCACTTTTTCCATTTGGGGAGATGGAGGGGAAGGATTATTACTTTCATAGTCAGATGCACTCATTAAAAGGGAAAGGCCAAGACCTCCTTTTCCTCACCTGTCACTAGTTTCCCGATGGATGCCAGCCCCCTCCTCGGCAACAGCAGCAGTGAAGACATGCAGGCATGCAGCAACCACATTAATGATCTAATTGGGTTATTGATTGATTAGGGAAGCAGTGAGAGATGGTGCCGTAAGAGAAGGTTAGCTTTTAAAGTAAATATTGTTGTAATACCAAAGTCTCTACGAGAATTTGGAACTGGTGATATTTGTTTGGGGACCTTTACTACTCTCTTGGTGGAAGCATCAATATGGGTGAACATTGGCCTTCTCGACCACACCTTGCCCTCCTGCTTAGCAGGTTCCCATTTGCTTCCTGCAGACCAAAGTCCCATCAATCCACTTCCTATATCTTCACATTCAGGACCTCCAAACTTCCAGTCAGGATATGATGATCCAAGGAAAAAAAGAGGCAAATTATCCACACCCCTTCTCCACTTAGTATGAAATGGAGGATCAGGGGTAGGTTGATTGGACTATATCTGTCTCAGGCTGGCTCCCTGGAAAGCAGACTCTGAGGTTCATGCAGGAGTTTTGTCAGCAAGTGCTGTTGTGATCCCCACCAGAGGAAGGGACGGGAAGGAAGCAAACAGTCTCAATACATTCCTCAGCCAATTGCATGATGTAGCTGGGGTGGCCCTTGAGGATTGCCCCAAGGTAGGGCAAGGAGGCTGGACCTTTATACTTCAGGTTGATCAATTACCGGATTTGGCTATCTCTGGAAAGGGGCATGACCTTAGAAAAACTCTCTTCAGCTGAGACAATAACAAGTGTTGTCTGGGAGCACTTGGTGGTGCAGTTGATGAAGCATCTAACTCTTGGTTTCTGCTCAGGTCATGATCTCAGGGTCATGATCCAGCCCCGAGTCCAACTCTGCCCTCAGATTCTCTCTTTCTCTCTGCCCCTCCTCCTCCCTCCCCCCTCATAAATAAATAAATCTTTAAAAAAAAGATGTTGCTTGAGGGCTACATTTGGCACTTCAAGCAACTAGGGAATCAAATCGTTTAGTCCTTTAGTGGGATCCAGGAGGGGCATCATAGTAACTACTACAAATTGCCATTCAGGAAAAAGAATAACACAACAGTCATTGGTTTTTACTAGCACTTGGAATCCTGGGAAATTTCTTTTCCCTATAGGAGAAGAAGTTACCTGATGAGATGTCTGGGAGGAACTTCTTCCCATTTTTCTCAATGGCTCTACCTGCTAGGGAAGTTTTGATTTATTATCTTCTACACGTGTATATGAAGTGCGTGGGTGGTATGGCATCTTTCTTCCTTGGGACGTATTTCATTTCTGAAAATTTGGATGACCACTAAGTTAATGATTTCTTCGACAATGCAGTTTATTTACAAACTTAATAGACCTCTGATCTACTTGTTTCCACTCAATTTCATGTGGTAGAAATCATACCCAAATTTAAATTTTCAGACATCATCCCCAAATATGCTTTCTTTGCTTCTTTATTCCCATGCATCTCTTTTTCATCCATTTAATGGTGGTTACCTTGAAGGTATCTGGATTTTCTCCAAGGTGGGTATTAGGGGTCTTTACTTGTCTATCAATTTTACTTTTATACTTCTTGGGGTCCAGAGAAAGTCATTTTATCTAAAGCTTTAAAATACTGAATTTCACTCTCTATTTTGGGACAAATTTCTCATGAGCTTATCACTTCCTGAAATACTTTGCCAAACATAGCCAACAGTAGCCAACACACACCATCACTAATGTTTCCTCCCAACCACTCTCCTGAAGAGTTGCCAGCTCAGTAAGCACATAGTCTCCTTCTCACATTAGTTCAAGTGACAGTTTGAGCAAACAGTTTACCACCACAGGATATAGATCAACAGTTCATTATATATTTTTTTGCCATATATTTCATATACTTGAGATACTGGGTTTTGCAGCATCCTACTTCAAGCTGCCAATTTTTATCGATGTCATAAATTTTCAATGTACTGATTTACCAGTTGTCATAATATGTTAACCCCTATAATAAACAACCCGCAAATTCCAGTACTTGACACTTGTATAACATCTTTCTCATTCACATCACATCCAGCGTATGCCAGTCTCATCTGTGCACTGATTCAGATCTTTTGAATCCACCTCCTTTTAGCTTTTGGTACTACTATCCTTAACATAAGGCTTCTAAGATTTTGTAGGAGAAAGAAAACAGAGGGTGGAGCATCGGGGATTCAACAAGGGGGTGTTCAGCTGGAAAATGCCAGACATCACTTCTGCCCATATTCTATTATCCATCACTCATTCAAATGCTTCATTTAACTGAAAGGAGACTTCAAAATATATTTTAGTATATATCTTGGGTGAAAAGCAGAAAGAGGGATGGGCAGCCATCCTTTGCTTCAGGTGGGCTGGAGTAAGAAGTCAAACCAAATTGTGAAGGGCCTTGTGTGAAATTGGATAGTGACATTAAAAAAATAATTTAAGGGAAGTGTCTGAAAGAAAGGGAAAAATAAAGACGGTTGGTGATATACAAGATCAGAGGATGTAACAGTGCAAACTAAGGGAGAATATTCTGAAAAGTAATGAAGAAGGTTTTTTTTTAAAGATTTTATTTTCTTGAAAGAGAGAGAGAGAGAGAGGGAGAGCATGAGAAGGGAGAAGGTCAGAGGGAGAAGCAGACTCCCCGCAGAGCTGGGAGCCCAGTGTGGGACTCGATTCCGGGACTCTGGGATCATGACCTGAGCCAAAGGCAGTTGCTTAAACAACTGAGCCACACAGGCTCCCAGTAATGAAGAATTTTATGAGAGAGTTATGTCCTAGAAGTTAAGGGAGGAGAGTTTTTCCAGAAGTCTGAAGTGTCAGATAATACAGTGTAGCCAAAATGATGGGATATTGAAAGGGCAGAAAATACCAAGTATTAAAAATTTGGGGGAGCAGCTAAAATTTTGATACATACCCTTTGGAAAACTGTATCTGCTAAAGATGAAAAAAATGTATTTATATGAGATACAAGAGATGTTTAGATATCTATGCAATACCTCTTGTATATCCAAGAATTGGAAATGGCTCAAAAGTCCATCAGTAGCAGTAAGGTTACAAATAAGTTGTGGTATATTTATACATTGGGATATTATATTGTAACAAACATAAAATTATGGATAAATCTCACGACATTGACCAAAAGAAGCCAAACACAAAAAGTGTATCCACCATTATTCTATTTATATAAGATTTCAAGTAGGCTAATCTAATCTACGGGATTAGAAATTAAGATGTTGGTTACCCATAGTGGGTAGATATGACTGGAAAGGCACATGAGAGTTCTTTTTAGGCTCTGTTTGAATAATGGTTGCATAGTGTGCTACATAATAATGGCTCCCTAAAGATATAGCCATAGCCTAATCACTGGAATCTATGAATATGTTAGCTTATGTGGCAAAAAGGATTTTACATATATGATTGGTTGAAGCATCTTGAGATTGAAAGATTGGCCTGGATTATATTTTAGAGAGAGAGGGAGGGAGGGAGAGTGGGAAGGAAAGGGAATACTTATGTAACATTTCAAAAATTTACATTAAGAAAAGGATGGGACAGGAGAATTATCATTGGGTTTCACAATTAAGAAGTCATTTATAACCCTATTGAAAGCAGTTTCAATAGAGCCGTGGAGGTAGGAGCCTGGTTGCAGTGGCTTGGAAGGCAAACGAAGCTGAGGAAGTAGAGAAATGGATATGGATGCTTCTTTTAGAAGCTTATAAGTTATAGAAAAGAAAAAGTTATCATTGTAGTTGGGAGGACTGAGGTGGGGTGCATTGGAGTAGTATTACAAGAAGAATTTTGCTTAGGCTGAGACAGTCTTGAGCAATTTTTGAAGGGGAGGGGAGGTAACCAGAGAAGTTATAGGAAAGAATGCTCAAATAACAAAAAGATGGAGATACTCCATATTACTTCCTTTTTTCTTCCCTTTGTAAGTAAGAGGAGAAATGAAAAATAAACACATAAAAGAATATCTGGAGATTTGATACATATGGGAAGGTAAGGATCCCTTCTTCTACTCCATTAAGGTAGGAGGCACAGAGCTAAGCTGTTCTGCTTAATTTGGGTCAGTTAGCTATTGCTGTGTAATAACAGTCCAAAAACTTAGTGGTTTACATTGAAAATGATTTATTTAGTTCATGTGTTTATAGATTAGATGGGTGATTCTGTTAGTCTCAGTTGACTTGGCTGATTTTTGCTGTTTTTCCTCATTTGCAATCAGGTGATGACTCACCTGAGCTAAGATGGCCTGAGGAGGGTGATTTGAATCCATTCCCTCCTCTCTTTTATTCACCAGTAGGCTAGTCTCAGTCTCTCTCATATAGACTCAGGGTCTCAAGAGATCAAGCAGAAGTATGCAAGATATCTTTAGACTTATGCTAGTATCTACAATTATCACTTCCATCTCATCCTTTTGGCCAAATCAAGTTACAAAAAAAGCCTAAATTCAAGCACTGGAGAAATAAATTCAGCATACTAATGGGCAGAGCTACAAAGTCACATTGTAAGAGGCATGGATATAGGGAAGGAAATACATAGGTCATTTTTGCAATCAATATACTAAAATACTCTTTGAAAGTCATGGAATTATAGCCAAAGATAGCATTTGGGAGAGAAGTTTCCATGTTGATTTAGCTCTAGCTTTGTTGTTATTCTGACATCCTTTTCTCAGGGGCTGTCTTTTGTCCATAGGACAGATTTTTTAGGCTGCTGGACGGTGAAGATTTCGGCAGACTGATGGTAGAGTGGTTGTCTGAGGTTTCCAGAAACTATCGATCCAGTGTTCTGTAAGACTATGCTTTTATACCTCTCTCAGTTATAGAAGGAGGGAATTTTATTCATTAGTAGCAGAGATACGTAACAAATATAATATTCAGGTTTAGATTTATCAGAAGATAATTCAAATTATCTTACTTAACAGATTCCGGATCTGCTTAAATTCACTGAAAATCTGGATCAAATATTAGCTTTCTTATTACAGAGATATCAAATTTCAGATATGCTTCATTATGACTCAATTTCTTGGCACATGCTAAAAAGCACCCCCGTGATCTAGTGCAAATGAATGTGAAACATATCACAGACCGTGCTTTTGGTCAAAATGGCCCTGCTTCCTCCCTACATTCTCACTCTATTTTTTTCCTGGATAGGATATATCCCACATTGATATTCAATACAGATACTGAGCATGCAATTTATTATGTCAAACTGAAAAATGCCTGTGGTAATACAGGTTTTTATAGCTCTGGTTTTCTCCAGCTCAAATTGCTTTGAGTATCTATGTGTCGGCAGAAAGTTTGAAGTAGGATGGATACAGAAACCATGAGTGGACAACAGACACCTTTAGAAACTACAAACCAGTAACCGGAAAGCCTTTTAGCTGTAAGTCAGCAGACTTTTATGTTAAGCTTGGCTGACTAATTATTGCTTATAATTTGCATTAGGATTAATTAACTAATTAGAGAGGAATGTCTGAAGGCAAAGTTATGGCTCTGCTTGTCAAGCTGAGGACTTTAATTATTCTGATATTTTTAATTATAATCAGCTGCTGAATGAGCATGACATTGTCAGCTACTGTCACTGAAACTAGGCTGGGCAAAGGGGCTGGAGGAATGATGGGTCGCCGCTGTTCCTTTTCCCAGCGACAGAAAAGTATGACCCCAACACCCACAGGAGGAAAACCTTCTAAGAGCAGGGATCTTTAAAACTGCACATAGAACTGGGTAAACCACAGTAATTCAGGCTGGTTTGCCAATTACAGACTGCAGTAGAAACTTCTCCTAAGCAGAATGAGGAAATCAGCCTTGTGCCCATGTCTGATTGGAGCTGGCAAGGAGCCTTGTGAGGTGATCCTACTAATGGACTGGGCTTAGCCAACAACTTGCTGTTCTTCTCTGAATCACGGTGTCAGCTTCCTGGAGCTCTCTGTAAATTGTCTGATGTAAAATTGAGTATCACAGACTTTCTTCTTTTTCTCTGAATGGCAGATTAGGAGACTGAGTATGCATACCTTCAAAACTGCTTTGACTGTTCCAAAGAAAGACATTAACTAAATGTGCCAAACACATAGTACATACTCAGTAAAAATTTATTGAATGAACTGTGATGTATTGTTATATAATTCACAGGAACTAGCAAATAAAGACTTGCTAACACAGCAGCTAACATCACAAGACATTTGGTAATTTTTACCAGAATATTAGAAATCAAAATCAAACCCTTCATCCTAGATACATATAAATAATAGAAACACAGTAGAGAAAAATACCTCCAAATGATTCACAGAAAGATGAAACATGCTTGCTAACTTTTTCATGATGGTTGAAGAACTAAAAAGTTCTCTGTTCTTGGCCAAATAATTACAACAAAGAAACTCTAAGCTTAAGTGGTGTTAAAGGTTCCGAATGACTTACAAATTGGCAAAGGCCTGCAGATTTAATGTAAGGCACAACACAAATGCTGTGCTGATTTCTTTTCTTTTTAAAGATGCCCAGGAGTGAATTCACAGATTCTCAATCACACAGACACTCTATGAGAATCAGCAGTGTTTTCTTTGAGACTATAGTTTGGAAATGAGGGTAGTCTATTAGTTTTTTATTATCACAGAAATGCTTTGTATTTAGCAGTCTCTGTTTTCTACTTTTATGTAGAGTTGAGTGTATAAGGGGACATGGCCATTCATAAAATCATAGCCTTGTAAAGACCTGGAGGAGATCTTTGAGATGGGCAGGACTCTGTGTAGTGTTTAAGAGCTTGGGTGCCCTTATTTATTTATTCAACAAGCACTTGCAGAGCCACTAATTTGTACCAGGCACTGTTTGAAGCACTCTCAAATGACCCTAAAAGAAGCCCCCATATTCCTGAGACACAAAGGTTAAGGAACTTGCTCAAAGTAACCAGCCAGCTTTTGGTGAGGCTGGGAATTGAGCTTAGGCTCAAGAAACCATGGTCAACATGATTGGGCTACTCTGCCTCACTTGGTGTGACTTGAATCCTGATCTCTTTTATTACTCTGTGTTCTTATCTCTTAGTGAGGAAGAATAATAATACATACATCTTAACATTTTTGGGAGGATTCAGTGGTGTAAAATCTATGGAGTATCTCTCATATCTGAAATATGGTACATGCTTCATATATATACTGCTATGTACTGTTTAGGTAGATATTAGATCCAAATCACCAGTTTTGCACCCAGAGGAGACAAGGACCAGAGGTTAAGTGGCTTGCCCAGAATTGCTACATCAGCTAAGAGAAGAATATTTGGCACCCGGTTCTCAGTCTAGGCTCTTTCCAGTGTCTGCATCATACTTCTCAGAGTGATGAACTTGTCTCCCAACTTGTTTGAGACTTTCCCAGTTTTAGCGCCAATAGCCATGTGTCTCAAGAGGCTCCTCGGACTTGTTCAAAATTGATCACCCTACTTCTTATGTAATTGTATTTTGCAGCGAGTAAGTCATCTCGTCCCTCTCTTTGACATTTGACTTCTTGGTAAGTTATTCCCTGGGCTCAAAGGACATACACAACTTTTATTCCCTTTATACTATAAATGAGAAAGCTCTATACAATAGCAGAAAAATCTTTTTATGCCTTGAAAGAAATGGATTTGGCTGATTTTTATAGCTGCTTTTATCAAGTGTTCTTGTTGACACCTAAACAAATAAAATATCATAATAGTTATGGCACCATGATAGTGCTTTTGCATCCACTGCTTTATATTTTCAAAGACAGTTTCAGACCCATGGTTTCATTTGGTTCTGTTTACTATTTTGGATGTTCTAACTCCATTTTGCAAATGAAGAAATGGGGGTTTGGATAATTATGACTTGCATATGACTTACTCAGAACTGAATGTTCTTTTTGCTACTTTGTAGGAGCACATGGTAGGATTTTATAATAAAAGATAGTTCTCAACAAGCAGAGACAGAAAAAGAGTAAGGTGCTTAACTTGGTGCAAATTTAAGAAGGCAACAAAAACTCAGTAATCGAGATAAAGAATATTGTAGTGCAGTACTTGAAGAAACGAATATGAGCCATGGACATCATCTTGGCACTCTCCCTCTGCCTTGCTCCACCTCACAGGTATCACTTAGGAAGGAGCTTATTCATTTGTCTGGAACCCTGATTTTTGTGGCTGCCACCCAGGGGAAGCTTCTAGCTCACCTGGCTCTGGTGGTCAGTGGGGTTTAACCTGTAGTCCATAGAAAAGTTTATATTTGCCTAATTTTTAAAACCTGATGCCTGTGGTCTGGCTTCTAGTCAGCCTGAATCTAAGTATTGAGATCCTACCCTTTGGGACAGTGACAGGTCTTGGTACATCCTCAGTGGTGGAGAACTGTTAACAATATAATAGATTATTGGGGGAAGCATAGGATTTTGAGAGACATCAATAACTGAGGCAGGGTTGGACAAAAAAGTTCATCTCCTTTATGAGGCCATTCCTTCAAGATTGGGGGGAGGGGTTGTTGTTTCATCTACAATATAGATGAAACCAACATGAATCAAGCCAAGTTTCTCAATAAAAGAGTGATGAAACCTCAGGAGAAAACAAACTTTCATCAAGGAGAGATAAGTATATTATTTGATAGAGTTCAAAGAAATGGTCAGAAGGAGGCCCATAGAACTAGGGAGAAGAATGAATAAACACAATGAGAACTTCAATAAAGATAGAAAATTTAAGAAATTGCCAAACAGAAGTCACAGAGCTGCAGAATAAAATAACTGAACGAAAAAAATATACTAGAGGGATTCAACAGCAAATGAGATGAAGCAGAAGAAAGGATCAGTCAACTGAAAGACAAGGCAGTGGATCTCACCCAACCAGCAGGAGAAAAAAGAAAGAATGAAGAAATAATGACGAGAACTTAAAGGAATTTATTAGGCAACATCAAACAGACTAATATTTGCACTAAGGGAGTCATTGAAGAAGAACAGAGATAAAGGGGTAGAAATCTTCTTTGAAGAAATAATGACTGAAAACTTCTCTAACTTGTGGAGGGAAGCAAGACTTCTAGATGCAGGGAACCCAGAGAGTTTTTTATAATTTGATAGCAAGAGGGCCAGAGAGAATAAAAGCACAAGCAGAAGGAGCAGCAGAGGGAGAGGGAGATGCAGGCTCCCTGCTCAGGGAGCCTGACCTGGGGCTCCATTCCAGGACCCTGGGATCATGACCTGAGCAAAAGGCAGACGCTTAACTGACTGAACCACCCAGGAGCCCCGCCCAGAGAGTTTTATTTTTTATTTATTTATTTATTTTTATTATTATTATTTTTTTATTGTTACTAAATTTTTTTTTTCCAGTGTTTCAAGATTCATTCCCCATTCCCCACACCCAGTGCTCCACGCTTTAGGTGTCCCCAGTACCCTCCACCAGGCTCTCTCATCCCTCCACCCCCCTCTCTCCAAGTCCCTCAGTTTGTTTCTGTGTTTTAATTAAGGACACAAAGAGACCTACAACCGTCATTGTAATTAAAATTTTGAAAGCTAAAGACAAGGAGAGAATATGAAGTATAGCAAGAGAAAAACAACTTGTTACATACAGGGAACCTCCATCAGACTGTCAGCAGAAATGTATATATATCAGAAATGTTGCTTGCCAGAAAAGAGTAGTATGATACATTTTAGTGTTAAAAACAAAACAAAACAAAACAAACCCTTTCAACTGAGAATACTCTACCTGGCAAAGTTATCATTTAAAAGTGAAGAGGAAACTGAGTTTTTAGACAAACAAAAGCTAATGGAGTTCATCACTATTACACCAGCTATACAAACGTTAAAGGAATTTTTTTAAGCTAAAAAGAAAGGGACTGATTAGTAACAAGAACACATGTGAAAGAATAAATCTCAATGGAAAATTAGTGACAGTGGATTAATCACTTATAAAGCTAGTATGAAGGCTAAAAGACAAAAATGGTAAAATAACGATGACCACATAATTAGTTAAGGGATGCACAGGATAAAAAGATGTAAAATGTAACATCAAAAACATAAAAGAGGGGCACATGCGCAATATTAAGCTTTACCTTGGGATCAAACTTAAGTGTTATCAACCTAAAATAGACTGTTATAGATACAAATCATTCTATATAAACTTCATGGTAACTGCAACGCAAAAATTTATGGTAAATACACAAAAGATAAAGAGATATAAATATATCACTAAAGAAAGTCATCAAAGCACAAAGAAAGAGAGAGAGAAGAAGAAAGGGGCAGAGAGGAACTACAGAAACAGCTAGAAAACAAAATAGCAAAAAGCATGTATTGATCAGTAATTACTTTAAATGTAAATGGACTGGGCATCTGGGTGGCTCAGTGGATTAAAGCGTCTGCCTTCAGCTCTGGTCATGATCTCAGGGTCCTGAGATCCAGGCTCCTGTCGTCCTGCTCTCTGCTCAGCAGGGAGCCTGCTTCCTCCTCTCTCTCTGCCTGCTTCTCTGCTTACTTGTGATCTCTCTCTCTCTGTCAAATAAATAAATAAAATATTTTAAATGTAAATTAACTGCATGCTTCAATCAAAAGACATTGGGTGGCTGAATGGATACAAAAGTAAGACTCTCATATATGCTGCCTACAAGAGACTCATTTAGATGTAAGGACATGCACAGACTAAGAGTAAAGGGGTGGAAAATATATTCCATGCAAATGGAAACTGAAAGAAAGCTGAAGTGGCTATGCTTAAATAGTCAAAATATACTTTAAAACTAAGATTGTAAAAAGAGAAAAAGAAGTTTGTTACATAATGATAAAGGAGTCAGTCTAACAAGAGGATAGAACATTTGTGAATATCTACAAACCTAACACAAGAGCTAATATATAAAACAAATATTAACAGACCTAAAGGGAGAACTACAGAGCAATTCAATAATAGTGGGATAGTTTAATAGCCCACTTATAACAATGGATAGATCATCCAGACAGAAAATCAATAAGGAAACATTGGCCTTAAATGACACTTTAGAACAGATGGACTTAACATATTTAAAGAATATTCCATCCAAAAGCAACAGAATACACATTCTTCTCAAGTGCACAGAAAACGTTTTCCAAGATAGATCATATGTTAGGTGACAGAAAGTCATAATACACTTAAGAGGATTATTATTTTGTGGAAATTATATGAAGAATTTTGTCCAACCCCAAAGGTATGAATCTATAAATTAATTACATACAGAAAACTGGAAAATTATCAAATATGTAGAGATAAAACCATATGCTGTTGCACAACCAATGGGTCAAAGAAAAAATCAAGAGAGCAGTAAAAAAATACCTTGAGACAAAGGAAAATGGAAATGGAACACTCGCAGATTTACAGGATGAAGGAAAAGCAGTTCTAAGAGGGAAGTTCTTAGCAATAAATGACTACTTCAAAAATAAAAATCTCAAACAAGCTAACTTTATACTTCAAGGAACTAGAAAAAGAACAAGGCCCAAAGTTAATAGAAGGAAGGAAATAACAAAGATTAGAGCCAATTGAAACGAAATGGAGACAAGAAGACAATGGAAAAGTTCAATGAAACTATATGGCTCTTTGAATATATAAACAAAATTGGCAAACCTTTAACTGACTCACCAAGAATATAAAATAAATAAATAAATAAATAAATAAATAAATAAATAAATACCAGACATAAAGAGGTGTTATAGCTGAAATACAAAGGATTGTAAGAGACTACTGGTAACAGTTATACACCAACAAATTGGACAATCTAGAGCAATGGATAAATTCTTAGAAACATATAACCTACCAAGACTAAATCATGATGCAACAAAATACACTGATTACTAGTGAGGATATTGAATCAGTAATAAAAACCTCCTGACAAAGTCCCAGAACAGAGGCTTTCACTGGTAAATTCTATCAAACGTTCAAAGAAGAACTGATACCAATTCTTCTCAAACTTTTCTGAAAAATAGAAGAGGAGGGAAGTTTTTCAGATTGATTTTATAAGGCCAACATTATGCACTACCTTGATAACAAAACCAGACAAGGATGCCACAAAAGAAGAAAATTCCACCTCAATATTCCTGATAAAGACAGATGCAGAAATCCTCAACAAAGTATTAGCAAACTGAAATCAACAATATATTGTAAGGGTCAGACACCATGATCAAGTGGGATTTATTCTAGGAGTATAAGTGTGATTCAGAAGCCACAAATCAGTCAATATACACCACATTAATAAAATAAAAGATATCGTTTTTTAAAGATTTTATTTATTTGACAGAGAGAAACACAGCCAGAGAGGGAACACAAGCAGGGGGAGTGAGAGAGGGAGAAGCAGGCTTCCCGCCGAGCAGGGAGCCCGATGTGGGGCTCGATTCCTGGTCTCTGAGATCATGACCTGAGCCAAAGGCAGTTGCTTAACCAACTGAGTCACCCAGGCTCCCCTAAAAGATATCTTTTATGATAATCTCAATAGGTACAGAAAAAGCATTTAACAAAATTAATCATCTATATATGATAAAAACTCTCAACAAAGTAGATGTAGAGGGAGCATAGTAAAGGCCATATATGACAAACTCACAGCTAACGTCATACTCAGGAGTGAAGAGCTGAAAGCTTTTCCTCTAAGATCAAGAACAAGACAAGGATTCTCATTCTCACCACTTTTGTTCAACATAGTATTGAAAATTATAGCCAGAGCTATTAGGCAAGAAAAAGAAATAAAAAGTTTCCAAATCAGAAAGGAAGAAGTTTTTCTATTTGCAGGTGACATGATACTGCATATAGGAAACTCTGAAGACTCCATCAAACAATCTTTAGGAGTAATAAATAAATTCAGTAAAGTTATGGGCTACAAAATCAATATACAAAAAAAAATCTATGGCATTTCTGGACACTAATTATGAAATGTAAGAAAAAGAAATGAATAAATAATTCCATTTAAAATTGCATCAAAAAGAATAAAATGCCTTAGAATATACTTAACCAAGGAAGTAAAACACCTATATATTGGTAACTACAAGACATTAGTGATAGAAATTGAAGAAGGAACAAATAATGGAAAGATAATCCCTGCTCATGGATTGGAGTAATTAATATTGTTAAAATGTTCATAATACCCAAAGTAATAGACATAGTGAATGCAATCCCTATCAAAATTCCAATGACATTTTCCATAGAAAAAGACAAGCAATCTTAAAATTTGTATGGAACCATAAATGACCACAAATAGCCACAGCACTCTGGATAAAGAGTAACAAAACTGGAGGTATCATGCTTTCTAATTTCAAACTATATTACAAAGCTATCATACCTAAAATGGAATGGTATGGGCATAAAAAGAGACACGCAGATCAATGGAATAGAATAGACAGCCCAGAAATAAACCTATGCATATCCAGTCAATTAGTTTATGACAAAGTATGCAAGAATGTTCTCTTCATCAGTGGTGTTGGGGAAATTAGGCAATCACATGCAAAAGAACAAAATTGACCACTGTCTTACACCCTGCACCAAATAAAAAAATTAAATGGGTTGAATATCAGGCCTGGAACTAAAATTTCTAGAAAAAAAATGTGTTATTTTTTTTTTTAAGATTTTATTTATTTGACAGATAGAGACACAGCCAGAGAGGAAACACAAGCAGGGGGAGTGAGAGAGGGAGAAGCAGGCTTCGCGCCGAGCAGGGAGCCCGATATGGGACTCGATCCCGGGTCTCCGGGTCATGACCTGAGCCGAAGGCAGTCGCTTAACCAACTGAGCCACCCAGGCGCCCCAGGCAGTTATTTTCTTGACATAGGTCTTAGTGATGATTTTTTTAAATCTGACACCCAGACCAAAAGTAACAAAAGCAAAAATAAAAAGTGGGACTACATTAAAGCTTCTACACAAAAAGGGAAACTATCAATGAAATGAGAAAAGAGCCTACTGATGGGAGAAAATATTTGCAAATTATGTATCTGAGAAGGGGCTACTATCCAAAATATATAAAGAACTCATACAATAGCAAAAAAAAAAATCATATTAAAAATGGGCAGAAGATCTGAAAAGACATTTTTCTAACAAAAGTAAATTACAGGCACATGGTCAAAGGAAAATATAATTCACATCACTAATCATCGGGGCAATGCAAATCAAAACCACAATGAGGTATCGCCTCACACCAGTCAGAATGGCTATTACCAAGAAAGCTAGAAATAAGAAGTATTGTAGAGCATGTGGTGAAAAGGGAACTCTTGTGCATTGTTTTGGGAATGTAAATTAGTGTAGCTACTATGGGAAACAGTGTGGAGGTTCCTCAAAAAATCAAAAACAGAACTACCACATGGTCCAGCAATTCCACTTCTGGGTATTTATCTGAAGAAAACAAAAACACTAACTCGAATACATATATACACCTTCAGGTTTATTGTACCATTATTTAGAATAGCTAAGATAGGGAAGCAGCGTAAGTCTCCATTGGTAGATGAATGGATAAATTAATTATAGCATGTATATAAATATACATATATGCGTATGGAATATTATTTAAAACATTGACTCAAATGGATTGTAGACTTTTGTGAAAACACAAAAATATAAAACTCCTAGAAGATAACATGGGAGAAATTCATATGATCATCTCAGTAGATGCAGAAAAAGGGGCACCTGGGTGATTCAGTCAGTTAAGCATCTGCCTTCAGCTCAGGTCATGATTCCAGGGTCCTGGGATCAAGCCCCGCATTGGGCTCCCTGCTCCATGGAAGCCTACTTCTCCTTTTGCCACTCCCCCTGCTTGTGTTCCCTCTTTCACTCACTGTGTCTCTCTGTATCAAGTAAATAAATAAGATCTTTTAAAAAGTAGATGCAGAAAAAGCATTTGACAAAATTAAACCTCTATTTGTGCTAAGAGTTCTCAACAGAGTGTAGAGAGAACATACCTCAACATAGTAAAGTTCATATTTGACAAGTCCACAGCTAATACTCAAGGTGCAGTGATGCCTTTTTAGATACAGTATCAAAGACATAATCCATTAAAAATAATTGATAAGCTGGACATTAAAATTAAAAATTTCTGCTCCATAAAAGGCAATATCAAGAAAATGAGAAGATAGGCCACAAATTGGGAGAAAGTGTTTGCAGAAAACACATCTGATAAATGAGTTTTATTCAAGATATAAGAACAACTCTTAAAACTCCATAATAGGAAAACAAACAACCCAATTAAAAAATGGACCAATGATATTAAAAGATAGTTCACTAGAGAAGGTATACAGATGGCAAATATGCACATAAAAAAGACGCTTCACATCATATGTTATCAAGGACGTGCAAATTACCACAATAATGAGATACCGTTACACACCAGTTAGAATGGCCAAAACCCAGAACACTGACAACACCAAATGCTGGTGAGGATGTGGAACAATTGGAGCAGTAGCACTGTTCTCATTCACAGCAGGTGGGAATGCAAAATGGTACAGCCACTTTGGAAGACAGTTTGGAAGTTCTTAAGAAATGAAGTCTACTCCTTACCCTACAACCGTGCAATCCTGTTCCTTGGCATCTATGTAAAAACGATGAAAAATGTATGCCCACACAAAAATTTACACACAGGTATTTATAGACGCTTTATTCTTCATTGTCAGTACTTGGAAGCAACCAAGAGGTCCTTCAGTAGTAGGAAGGATAAATAAACTGTGATGTACCAGATAATGGATTATTAGTGCAAAGAAGACATGGATTATCCTGCCATGAAAAGACATGGAGGAGGTATAAGTGCATAGTACTAAGTAAAAGAAGACAAGCTGAAAAGGCTGTAGCATACCCACTACATGATGTTCTGGACAAGGCAAAACCTGGGAGACAAAAAGATCAGTGGTTGCTTGAGGGTGGGGGATGGGGAAAGACATAAATAGGCAGATCAAAGGATTTTTAGGGCAGTGAAAATAGTTTGATGTTATAATTGAAACACATCATGCATTTGTCCAAACTCATGCAACACACGATGCAGGAGTGAACCGTAAAGTAAACTCTGGACTTTGGGTGATTATGTCTCAATGTAGTTCATCGTTAGTTAAAAAAACGTACCATTCCAGTGAGTTATGTTGATAATTGGGGAACTATGCATGTGTGGGGGCAGGGGTTCTATGGAAAATATCTGTAGTACTCAATTTTCTTATAAACCTTAAACTTCTTTGAGAAAATAAGTCTTAAAAAAAAAAAGACACAATTCAACCCTGTACTTGTACAGCCTTGCCTCAGTCTCTCACCCCAATCCTGGTCTTACATGCAAGTTCCTTTTCATTGATGAAAAGAGAAAAAAAATCAACTCCCTTAGTGCATGGGATAAAAATTCAGTTACTTCATCCATTTCTTCAGGATTCAACAAACCAACCCAGTTAGTTTTCATTTTGTTTTTTTTTCTAAGTCATCTCCTTCTTGGTGCATTTTCTTCTCTCCCAGTAGTTCCTCTAATACTTCTAAGAACCCATCTTATTTCTGAGTCATACATGGATAAGTCTGTAGAACCTCGATGTCCTGGGAAAGTCTTTCCTGACTTAGTCCCCATAAAGGCAGTTCACCTAGCTTGGGCAGGTCTGTGGTCTGTGTTAATGGTTCTGGTGTCCATTCATACAGAAGACAGAGATCATGGTGCTAGAGTGATGGTTGAGTGTTTCAGAAGCATGAACTGTGGCTGGGATTGCAAAGACAGCACCTGCCGGGCCAAGGGTTCGGAGGAACTGAGAGGGTCGTCACAAAGGTGAGGGCAGCAGCTCCGTTGGCTGCAGGTTCTTTCAGATGTTTGTGATTTGGGGTCTGCTTTACAAAGACCCCTTCAGCTCCAAAAGGAAGTAGTGTACTCACTAGCAGGGCCTGGATGACTGTTCCTTATTAGGGAACATCTGTGATGAGTATTTGAAGTAAACTTCTCTGGAAAACGTGTACACGTTTAGGCTCTGGTATGCCATTTGCATCACACTGGCTCCTTTGCAAAATATGTTTAAAAAAAATCTCAAGCTGGCTGCTTTATTTCTTCCTCCCCAGTCAGCATTCTTTTGCTTGAAAGGACTTTCATCTGCAAGACTGCCGATACCCACACACTTCCCTACCCCTTAGGAATCAAAAGCCACTTCGTCAAGCTCAGATGTCAAAATGAACGAAACATAATGAGATTGTCAGTGTTCAATGACTAATGTGGGTTTATTGCCCATGATGCAGATACGGGGACAAGTGTGGACATACCTTTAGTTTTTCTAATAACAGCAGGCAGATTAGCATATTTTTAAAAAATATGATTAATGAAAATAGATCAGACACAAAAACAGGGGCATACATTTTCATGTGAGAAGAAAAACAGGTCTTTCAACTCCTGGAGCACCAAAAAAGAGCAAATACCAGTGGCGGGGGGGAGATACAGAGAACACACACACACACACACACACACACACACACACACACACACACACCATGCATATAACCCTAACACTAGTGAAAGGCACTAAACACAGACAGCAATTCTTTGTCCTTGTATGAGAAGGATATTGAATAATGTAGAAAGGCAGATCTTGCAGCCCCTTTGAATTCTTACTTCACTAACTGGGAATACTTACAAACCCAGGACTGTCTCCATTATCAGGCATGGCTGTGGAAAGAACTATTCCACATGAGTAAATATTTTAGGAAACTGGCATTTTTTAAGATCCCCGAACAACACTTTGATCCTTTGGTTGTTACATAGGGTTACTATCTCATCAGACTCTTGACCAACCACAATCAGTTACTGTCCTCTGCTCTCACCCAGTGGTGCTTTCTGGGTCTGTTTGCGTGTACGGAGATATTGACCTCCTTGCCAAGTGGCCCAGACTCTGCTTTTTCATCCAGTGCCCTGTTGATTTCAGCATTGTTGTGTTGATCACTATCACTGTTGACAATATTTCATTGCTGCCAAATTGTGTCTGTTTCCACAGGTCTTCATAGCATCCAAGATATGTGCTCTTATTTGCTCTTTTCTTCTACTGTGGGCTAGTACATAAGATGGCCAAGACTTTTTTTTCCCCTTAATGCAGTCAATACCATTCTTTTACGTTTTTTAGTTGGGTGATGGATATTAAAGAGGGCAATTGTTACAGTGAGCACTGGGTATTATATGTGACTGATGAACCACTGTACTCTGTTCCTGAAACCAATATTAAACTGTATGTCAACTAAGTCGAATTTAAATAAATAATAATAATAATAAATCCCCAGATGATCAAGACTTTTAGATGTGTGTCTAAAATGAGGCTCCAGGGGCGCCTGGGTGGCTCAGTTGGTTGGGCGACTGCCTTCGGCTCAGGTCATGATCCTGGAGACCCGGGATCGAGCCCCACATCGGGCTGCCTGCTCGGCGGGAAGCCTGCTTCTCCCTCTCTCATTCCCCCTGCTTGTGTTCCCTCTCTGCCTGTGTGTCTCTCTGTCAAATAAATAAAAAATCTTTAAAAAAAAATAAAATAAAATGAGGCTCCAAGGGGCACCTGGGTGGCTCAGATGGTTAAGCATCTGCCATCAGCTCAGGTCATGATTCCAGGGTCCAGGAATTGAGTCCTATATCTCTCTCTTTCTCTCTTTGGCAAATAAATAAAAGCTTTTTTTAAAAAATTAAATGAGCCTCCAAGAAACTGCTTTTCTATAAATAATGTGCATCCTAAAGTTTTAGGTCACGAGTTTAAGCTCATGAGGAGTTTTCCTTTCTTTATGTATTACTTCCTCACTGTGTTCCAGATAGCTGACACTGGTAGACAACTGAGTTTCAAATAAATGAATGTCTTGGTTTAATGTATACATTGCCTCTTCAAGATCACTGGGCGCTGCTTGTTTTACAAGTTTCCAAATTTCTTGCCCTACCCAGAATGGAAACTTATCCATAGTTGGAGTTTAATAAATATGAATTCATGGACTTTCTAAGCTTCAGCGTCCTATTTATAACGCAGTGGATTTGGTCTCAATGAGCAGTTTCCTGGGGAGCAGGGACTGATAAAAATAAGGTCATTCTAGTGTATCCATCCCATGACACTGTAAAAATGGTGAATGTCATTTGTTCTTTCTGCGATTGTATGTGCCCTAATTCATGGTGCTAAGATAGTCTTTTTTTTTTTTTTAAAGGAAATGATGCTGGTAATAGATGATTCTAAAAATGTATTTACTATGATAAAATACTACATTTTGGCAACCCTTTCTCAACTGATCTGAAACAGAATGGTTACTAGTTTGTAAAACTTTTTAAAAGCACTGAACTAGAGCAAAAATCCAATCATAATATTGTATATGTTTGCAAATCATTGTTAAAATAAATTGAATTATATCAATGTCAACAATGTAGTATATTGAAATGTAAGTATGTCTAGGAAGGATTAGTTAAATTTGTATAGGCAAAATCACTAATACGGACTTAAAGCTGGTGAATTTCTGGTGGAACACAGTTTACTTTGGCAATTAATGTCATGAAAGTCACTTGTACTTACAAGTTATTCCTTTAGTTCCTCAGAAAGTCAGGGCATAGGCCAGAACAATCAGCTATCTGATCCTGGAGGACAACTCTTTAATTTTTTCTAAATGTTCTTCCTTCGCATTTCATCTTCCCATGTCCCACCGATGACTCCAACTGCATTTTAGAAGAAATCGAAGAAAAAGAGAAAGGAATAGAGTGAAGGTGCAAAGAGGGAGAGGGGAAAGTCATTGTTTGATTCCTTCAGGTGTCTGCAGGTACCTTTGCTTATAACTCTAGATCTGGCGTGTTTCACACTTTCAGATGCCCTGAGTTTGTGACTTGGCTGTGTTACACATGGTGCAGTGACAGCTGATGCACATCACATGGGAGGTTCTTTGTGGGACAGCCATATTCTAAGGTGGGGTAGAACTTGCCTGGCAAAGACCATTGATTTCTCCCCAGATCTCTCTTCTGCCCTCACAATAAGGACCATGCATGTCTCTGAGAAGTCAGTAACAAAAACATCCCTCTCCTTTCTGTCTGCTCTGCTCTGTTGCCTACAGCTAGCTTAGAATCCCTCACCTTTGCTCTTCCCTTTCAGGAGACTGTGGAGGACTGGACATGAAACTTGAAGGGCGGGGGCCGTTGTGGAGCCAGTGGCCACAGGCACCAGTGTTAAGGGGACTCATGAGTATGGGATATCACTACACTCACAGAAGCTTAGAGCTAAGATCTAAGTTCTAAGTTTAGAGCTAAGACCTAAGTTTAGAACTAAGAAGGATCTGAGATCTTTTGAAGGAAAGGTGTGTCATCAGTAGGGAACATTTTACTGGACATCATGATTCTCTTTTATGTCCTTTTCCATCCTCTACTTAGAGAGCTGCTCAGTCATGACATTCATTCACGCATTCATTCAATATCTATTTATTCAGTGTCGAATGTATGCTGTGCGTTGTGTTCTAGGGATTCAAATACAAGTTTCTGCCCTTGAGAAAGCCATAGTCTGGCAAGACCCAGTCTTGACCAAAGTCACATGATCAGCATGATAGCCTTAGAATTCTAATCAGATCTGTGTGGATTTTGGTAATCTTTCTAGATTTTCCTTCTGATGGCCATTTTCAAAAAATATTCATGACCCTCATGATATAAATACAAAAATTGGATTAATTTTATGGACTTGTGGAAAATGTAGGCTTTATCCCATAGACAACAGAGTGCCATTCCACCCATTGAGACAAGGAACCAGGGGCCTGGTAAATCCTGGGAGCTTGCCGAGGGTAATATGAAATAGACCTTCATACACAGAGGGCAGGGGAGACAGCAAAGAGAGGAAAGCCACTACAGATCAGGAAAGCCACTACAGTTCATGAGCAAGAAAGCTTAAATACAAATTTCATCTTGGGTGGCTGCAAAATGAGTAGATCTGGGCACCCTGTTTGCCGGAGTCTTCAAAATTTATATAGAGGTCTTAACTAAGTTCAGTCACGTACACTGTCCAGATAGTCTCAACATCACATCACTATCTCAAGGTTGTGTCCTTGGGGTAGCTTCTGGGAGTGGGGAAGGCAAGCAGAACACACATTCCAAGCACAGAGGAGTGGTGAGGAGACTCCAGTTGCCTGGATCCAGTTGGTGGGTCAGAGCAGCGGTCCTGTCTTCTTGATGACCTCCCCCACAGGAGCTCCGGTGGGACTACCAAGGGCTGCCATCTGCTGTCTGATGGTGTCTGGCAGGAATGGAACGCCATCAAGCAGGAGAGAAGAGAGCAGCAGATAGGCAGTTGCAAGCCCTGGAGAAGCATTCCACAATCATGGCATTTGCATAGTGAAATTGAAAGCATATTTGCATTCAGGAATCAAACGCATGCATTACCACTGTCCTGAAAATAGGCTGACTCAGACCATACGACTAAATAAAAGAATAATGTTTACTCAGAACTGATGTACTTGTTTAAAAAGTTAATGTTTTAAGCTTTCTGCCTTCTAGCGAAACATCACTAATCTAATTAGAGCTTTCCAGCCCCACTTGGCCTGCAAGCAGGCCTGCAGTGCATTGACTGCTCACCAGACAGGATGGACCCCGGGCCCTTTCTCCTCACCCCCTGAGCTTAAAAAGTTCAGCTCGACCCTCCTTCCCATTGCCAAATGTTTTCTTCTCATTTCTAAGCCAGCCACCAGGCAGATTCCAGCACTTTGCGCTCTTGAGAATCCCAGAAAGCAGGTTTATTTGGGTGATAGGTCTTCCCTTGAAGACATTCTTTGCACACTTGGTGGTGAACAGCACACACCTAATTGCAAAGGCAAAGAGATTTTGGCAGTACAGGGGTTTTAAAACATCAGAGTTACTTACGGGTGGTGGGAGGGATCTTTAGGACTCCCCAACCTCAGATTTCAGTAAGTTCATTAAAACTTTTTTCCTACTCTCAAGTAGTCGCTGGTTAGTTTTTACGGTCCAGGGGAGTGGTGGGTGGTTGGCTGGAGATGTTATGGGTGACAAAATTTAAGATTGAGGTGGAATTAATTAGGCATAATCCCATTCTAAATCTATGGTGCTTTTAATCATTCAAGACCCAGGAGAGTGGGCCCAAAGGGGGTTATAAAAAAAATCATGAAATAAAAATATAAATGCAAGTCTGTGAACTTTTCCCCTGATGTACACAGAACTGAGCTTAGTCTGGCTGCAGTACTTTCTGGAGATGCTGGTTGAGAACGTGGGTGTGGGGAGTGCTGCATGTTCCTTCCCAATTCCCAGAGGTGCTGACTTTGAGGATGATGAAGTCATGGAGTGGTACCAGTATTAGGGGTAGTAACAATGACAACGCATATCACAGGGTTCCCATGGTTTCAGAGCCCTCTCCTATCTACATCTTACTTCATACCGATACAACCCATGAGCATAGTTAGTGAAGGTATCGGGGTTCCCAGTCCACAATGTATGTATGAGACATATAATGGTTAAGTACTTTGCATAATAGCATTGCACAAATATTTCACTTCAGAGGTGGGACAAAAAGTGTAACAAGTGAGGTTTTCGTAGCCCTGAATGGTTGGGCTACTCAGTGTAAGGAATCTGTAAGTCTCTTCCTCTTTCATGATTTTTAGAAATGAGATGGAGAGAGGCAAGTTCATGACCATCTCTTCCCAGTCTTAGCTCCATCCCTGTCAAGGTTGAGGTATGTGTGTTGGTGTCTCCAGGACAAGATACCCTGGGACCGATGAGTGCACGTCCATCTTTGGATTTCAGAAGTCAGTGTACAACCCTTTGACCCTCTGTTAGTGCTGAGTGGCCTTATCCTTGTCCATGCCCAGGGGAGCACTTGGTATCTGCATTTGCAGATGGATAGGGTAAAAGTCTGATGATCTTAATTTTTTCCCGTGGTAGAGGGAAACCTTATTTTCTCAGGCTTTTACTCCAACATATTAATGTTAAGTGAGTGTTTTGTACATATTTTGATTTAGTTAATTTCTTAGTGGTTTGTTTGAGTCCAATTATGTTGTGTCTTCCACTGGGGAAAAAAGCCGTGATCTTGTTTCCTCCCTGACTTATTAGTCACCCTCTGCCTGAATGTGGTAGTTAGCATTGTTATCTCATGGATCACATGCCACATTGTACAATACTTTCATTGTAACTGAGAATTCAGCCATCACCCAGTTGTAGTAGAGGGGAGATTATATCAAGAGTAGTGTTTACAGTGTATTAACAGCCTCATAAAGATAGACATTGGAAATTAATTTGAAAACCTGAATAGCACTGTGTCCGTTCTTAGGTTTCCACAGATGGCTTCCTAACTATCGGTCTATGCCTTTGTATGCATTGTTGCCAAGACTTTCAGCAGAGCCTGTCTCTGACACACTCATATAGGAGTGTGGACACAGAAGAACAGTTGGTTTCATAGGCCACTCCCTTAATTCCCTTTGGTCCCATGACCTGACACACGGGAAAAGGAGACTCCTTCACATGGATGCTAAGCAGATTGCTCAAATGTACTCCCTGATGACCTGTCTGAAGAGTCTTACTCTGTCTGTGCTCATCTTACCCAGGAATGGAGTTTGTGAGGCACCTTTCTGACTATTGGTTCTCCCAGTTCTGAAATTTTTTTTTTTTAATTTATTTGACAGAGAGAAACACAGCCAGAGAGGGAACACAAGCAGGGGGAGCGAGAGAGGGAGAAGCAGGCTTCCCGCTGAGCAGGGAGCCCAATGCGGGACTCGATCCCCGATCTCCGGGATCATGACCTGAGCCTAAGGCAGTCGCTTAACCAACTGAGCCACCCAGGCGCCCCCCCAGTTCTGAATTTAAAAAAAAAGGGGGGGAGTTGATGCAGAATCCTGGGAATATGCACATTGCCCTGGAAGAAGGTGTTGAGGATGCTGGCTTTGAAGTCAGGAAGACTTCCCATCAGCACCATTTCCAGCACTTGCTAACTACATTACGTTGATGAGCTTTGGACACTTGATATCTCAGTTGGGGGCTGTAAATAACTATGTCACGTCTATTTGTGAGGATTGAATCAGTGTACATAAAACACTTATTCCGGTACTCAGTACCAACCAAATGATCAATAAAGGTTAATTATTATAACTATGTCTGCCACCCTGGAGGACCACCTACAAAGGTTGTTACAGAGAATTCATATGATAATGCCAGCAAAAGCCCTTAACACAGCCTTTGCTTCATGCCTTTACCTTTGCCTGTGTAGCGGGGGGGGGGGGGGTCTGTTTTCATACTCAATTCATGGTTTTTAATTAGTGAGTAAAATAAACTCTCTCTCTAGTTTGCATCAGGATGCAGGTGTGAGAGTCTCTCTTAAATACACTTCTCATTTCTACTTGCCATTCCTTTGTTCTGACACATGTTGGGTAGATGGGCCCATTTCCAAAGCTGAAATGTCTGGATTTGGTCAAGAGTCAAAACTTTGTCTGTAGTTTATCTTCTGATCGCTCAGGTTATCCCAGGAGACTAGAGACCACCCCGAGACTTCAATTGTGGCATGCAGAGTAAAGTAGCGTCCTCCGTGCATGAGTACCTAGTTACCAGGAATACATACTTATTGATGCATAAACATATAAACAGGCCGAAAGCCAGGACTCGTAGATGGTGGTGAGTCAGTCTGAAACCCAAAGGCCAATGGGACTGAGAGGTACTTCTTAGGCAGAGCCTCAAGGCCCTTCAGTTGAACGTTGATAGGATTTTAGATCTAGGCACTCCTTAGCAGGTAGTGAAGACACCTGAAATTTCCATAGCATTAGGTTCTTTTCAAAGACCTTTCATATAAAACATCTTATCACAGCCATCTTATGATGTTGGCAGTGCAAAGACTCTCATCTTCACTTTACCTTTAGAAGGAAATGTCGGTTCAGAGACATTGTTTCCAGGCAAACGCTGAATGAGTGACAGCCTCTGAAAAGTACCTCGCCAAAGATCCCACTGTGGCAGTAGAGAAGTAACAGTGTCCTAAGGAAGGTACTCCAAGGAGAGTTCTCCTGTCAGAATGATGAACAGTTCAAGAAGAGTTGCCTCTCCTTTCTGAGGTGGGATCTCCCTCGTGAGTTATCGCTGTAGGTCCCTTGGGTCCTACAAGCTGTGTAATGTCTACTGATTCCCAGTTCTTGCTACCTCATGGATCCTCAGTTAGCTTGTGGTTCCCATTTCTGTTGGGAAATCCTTCCTGTGACTACGTGCCTCCTGGCTGTTTCCAGTATTGCTACTTCTGTGAAAAGATTCTTAGAGTTTTGTGGGCACCAGGCTTATCAGAGTGCTCTTTATTTATTTATTTTTTAGTATTTATTTTATTTTTTTATTGTTCCAGGTTTTATTGTTTATGCACCACACCCAGTGCTCCATGCAATACGTGCCCTCCTTAATACCCACCACCAGGCTCACCCATCCCCTCACCCCCTCCTTTCCAAAACCCTCAGTTTGTTTTTCAGAGTCCATAGTCTCTCATGTTTCATTTCCCTCTCTGATTTACCCCAATTCACATTTCCTTTCCATCTCTTAATGTCCTCCATGTTACTCCTGATGCTCCACAAGTAAGTGACACCATATGATAATTGGCTTTCTCTGCTTGGCTTATTTCACTCAGCATAATCTCTTCCAGTCCAGTCCATGTTGCTACAAAAGTTGGGTATTCATCCTTTCTGATGGAGACATAATATTCCTTTGTATATATGGACCATATCGTCTTATCCATTTGTCTGTTGAAGGGCATCTTGGCTCTTTCTACAGTTTGGTGATTCAGAGTGCTCTTGAAAAGTGAACTGTGGACCAAATTTTTGAAACCCTGACTTAGGAGATTCTGGATGGGAATTGTGTGTGTGTGTGTGTGTGTGTGTGTGTGTGTGTGTTGTGGATTCAATGTTATGCTGAAGCTTGCAAGAACTTTTTGAGCGCATTTTTGAGTGCACTTTTCCCATCTCTTTACCCTTGCCCTTCTCAGGGGAGAGCCAGTTCTTAAAAATTTACCAACACATCTTGTGGGATTCATTTCTTTGTCCTCTTTTCAACACCAGACCTCCATTCTTTCCCTGATCCTTTTCCTTTTTGTAATTCCTACAACGTTGTTTTAATATCCAATTGCTTTCCTTCCGTGGCGTACAGAGACTTTTTTGCTTCTGTATTTCGGCCCCCTCACAGAAAAGCATCTGCTCAAGGAGGACTGTGCATCTTTGTTCTTTCTCTTTTTGCAGCCTCGGAACTCTTAGTCATTCCAGTTTGCCTATTTAGTCCTGTGAAGAAGGCAGTCAGTGGGCTCTACCATTTCGTCACGAGGACATTTTCAAAAATGCTCCCCGTCTCCATCTCTCCGCACCTTTATCTTGGCCAGGGGCTCTGTGCAGTCTCAGGTTTTCGCATTCACCAGCAAAGTCTTTTGTAAAATGTTACAAATTACATCTCTGCTTTGTTCCTGACTTCCCATTTCCAGTAATTTTAACTGGTGTTTTATCTGCAAATGAGATTAGGAAGGCTATATATTCATAGTATTGGTGACTTTGTTTTCTCAGCAATATGGCTTTAGGATAATGGACCTAAAATTTGAAGTCCCTAAACCTCATCTCAGCTTAGGACTTCTACAGAGAGTCTATCAGACAAAAAGCTTAAAAGATGGTACTGAATGAAGACCTTCAAAACTGCTCAGAACCTGTTTTAACTTGTGAGCTATGATCTTTACCAACAAGTTAACCCTGATTAACTTCCCAGATGTGGTCCCATCTGGGTGAACTCTAAGAAAGTCTACCCCATCGGTTTTTAAAACATTTCTGTTTATTTATTTATTTTATTTTTTATTTTTTTAAAAAATATTTTATTATTTGACAGAGAGAAACACAGCTACAGAGGGAAAAAAGCAGGGGGAGTGAGAGAGCGAGAAGCAGGCTTCCCTCCAAGAAGGGAGCCCGATGTGGGGCTCGATGCCCGGACTCTGGGATCATGAGCTAAGCCGATGGCAGATGCTTAACAACTGAACCACCCAAGCGCCCTTAGAACACATTCCTGTCTTTTAAAGTAGCAAAATCTTTTCCTCAAAGATAGTTTACACAGAAGTCCAGTATATAAAACAAGCTGAGTTTTTCTACCCAGAAGGAGGAGCTTCAAATAGAAGTGTTCAAAAACCATTGATGAGCCTGATTTATTTTTATTTATTTTTTTTAAAGATTTTATTTATTTATTTGACAGAGAGATCACAAGTAGGCAGAGAGGCAGGCAGAGAGAGAGAGGAGGAAGCAGGCTCCCTGCTGAACAGAGAGCCTGATGCTGGCCTCCATCCCAGGACCCCAAGATCATGACCTGAGCTGAAGGCAGAGGCTTTAACCCACTGAGCCACCCAGGTGCCTTATTTTTTTTAAATGAAAAAAATTTACGCATCCATTCTGTTGTACGTAATGTTTTTAAATTACACTATGTTTTCTCTTTTAAAAAGACTATAAATCTTGGTTTCTTATGCTAATACTTATGCAAAGATCAAGAAATCAAGCAGGAACTAGTCATGGACAGCTTTTTAAACTGTGCAGTTTTGGGGTGACTGGGTGGCCCAGTTGGCTAAGCAGCTACCTTTGGCTCAGATCTTGATCTTAGGGTCCTAAGATCCAGCCTTAGGCCCTCAGGCCCTCCCACAGGCTGTTTCTCTCTCTCTCAAATAAATAAATGAAATCTTAAAAAGAAACCCAAGAAACTCTGCAGTTCTGTGGTGAAATCCATCAAAAATAGCATAATGTTGTTTGTGCCTTTATCATATCTTTTTGCACCTTAGTTTCTTGTGCAGAAAACAATTGTGGGATAAACTGTGTGGCTTCAATACTGATGTTCTTTCATTGAAAGAAATGCAAAACCCACATTTTTTTCTAAATATTTTATTTATTTATTTGACAGAGAAAAACACAGTGAGAGAGGGAACACAAGCAGGGGGAGTGAGAGAGGGAGAAGCAGGCTTCCCGCCGAGCAGGGAGCCGGATGTGGGGTTTGATCCCAGGCCTCCGGGATCATGACCTGAGCTGAAGGCAGTTGCTTAACCAACTGAGCCACCCAGGTGCCCCGCAAAACCCATATTTTAACATAGCTTCAAAATGTGGGATTTTCAGGAGGATAATCTTCTGGAAAGATTTAAAAAATGGCAGTTTCAAATGGACTGAGATTTAAGTCTTAAAAGTTGCAACGTATTTTGGAAGATCTGGAGGTATGCCTCTTTGTCCTCCATCTCCTTCCATATATTGATATTATACTTTTATTGCCATGAGTGAAGAATCGTCTTAATAGACAGTTAGTCATGCTATTCAATGATCAGCAGAAAAGCAAATTAATACCAATAATGCTAAAATGCTGTGTTTTTTTCACATTTTATTGTCTCGTATCTAATGTTCCTGTAGTTCCGATGGATTCATATGGTCACTTAGCCAGAGCTATTTTACCCATTGGCCTCTTTGAACACAGAGCCTAGGGATTATGAGCTTTGCAAGGACTGGTTAAGATGTTTTGAATCCAGGAAAGAAAATATAAAAATAAAACTGCTAACTAAAAATGGGGAACTGTTGAATCATGTGTCTCTCAAAGCTAACATTGTGTTAACTAATTTAATGCCAGTCTTCTACCATCATATGCCAGTGTAATAACCTTTAAAACAAAAGAACAAAACTAAATTATTTATGCCTCATAAAACTCAAGATTTAACAATGTGCAAAATCCTTTAAGACAATTTGCAGAATAATAATAATAACATTGAAGTAGAATATTTAGTATATTTCTTATGAAGTCAAGTAAGGCCAAAATAAGAAAGGTCTAGAAAGGTCTTTTTATTTATTTATTTATTTTTATCTTTTAAAATTTTATTTATTTGAGAGAGAGCGATAGCAAAGGGCAGGGCAGAGTGTAAAACAGACTCCCTTCTAAGCAAAGATCCTGATGCGGGGCTCCATCCCAGGTTCTTGGCATCATGACATGAGCCAAAGGCAGATGCTTAACCAACTGAGCCCTCCAGGCGCCCCTAGAAAAGTCTTTTTAAAAGTACTTTATACTTGGGTGCCTGGGTAGCTCAGTGGGTTAAAGCCTCTGCCTTTGGCTCAGGTCATGATCTCAGGGTCCTGGGATAGAGGCCCGCATTGGGCTGTCTGCTCAGCAGGAAGCCTGCTTCCTCCTCTCTCTGTCTGCCTCTCTGCTTACTTGTGATCTCTCTCTCTGTCAAATAAATAAATAAAATCTTAAAAAAAATAAAATAAAAGTCCTTTATACTTAGCAACTAATTTGCCTTGACAGATTCATTAATTAATAACAGTTTTTTAAAAATAACAATCTACTTTGTATATTATCAGGGTCAAAATCAAATAGAAAATAAGAATAAAAACTTAGTCATATATTGAGTAGAATTTGAGCACTTTCTGTAAAATAATCTTGTTTTACCGAATGATATGCCTATGGCCTACCATGGGGAAATAGGAATATTGTCTATAGAAGACAAGTTTTGTTTGGCTTTCTGTCTTGATTTATATAATAAGTGGAACTACTTACATGTTTTCCATAATTAGATTTAATTTGTTTTTCAGTATGTGTCAGAATCTCTGATGTTAGAAAGGATATTTTAGGAATGTTGCAGGGAAGACCTATAATCCATCTGTTCCCCAGGAATGAGTTCTTAATCTAGAGTTCCAGGACCTATAGTTAGTAGGTGATGGATGGATTTTAGGAGACCTATCTGATTAGTAAAATTGTACCTAAAAAATATTTGAATATGTTCATGGGTGTGATTCTCTATGGCAAAGTTCTATAACTTTCAGGGTCTTCTTAAAGGGTGCTTGGATGCACACACACATACACACACACACACACACACACGTAAAGAAACCCTGCCCGAGAGTTTCTCCTTGGATCAAACAAGATTATCAGAAGATCATGTTCTTTTTTTTTTTAAGAGAAAGAGAGAGAACACAAGTTGGGGGGCTAGTGGCAGAGGGAGAGAGAGACTCAGGCTTCCCGCTGAGCAGGAAGCCCAAAGTGGGGCTCGACCCCAGAACTCTGAGATCATGAGCTGAGCCGAAGGCAGATGCTTAACTGACTGAGCCACCTAGGTGCCCCAAAAGATCATGTTCTTGAGTATATTATCTTGAGTCTTGCTTTGCCTCTTGCCCTCCCCATTTACCTCTTTCTTGCTTAAGAACAAACAAACAGACTTTCAATTTTGCACCCAAAGTTTTGTAGAGGTTTTTGGGAAATAGGCTTGTGAAACATTAACTGCCATCTATTTGGAAAGCTGGTGAGGGTATTGTTTATCATGTTATTGAGAACCTTCCCTAGGAAGGTCCATTTGAGAAAATTACTTTAGTGGTAATCTTTGTAAAAGATTTTGCCTCTCTCGGGAGACTGGCAGTTGTTTTGTTTTGTTTTGTTTTTTACCAGTAGAGTTGTGTCTACTCCTGTTCTACTTCATCTTGGTTTTGAATTTCTATTATTTTTTAAAGATTTTTTACACTACTTTTTGTTATTTTTTATTACATTACTTTATTTTTTCAGTGTTCCAAGATTCATTTTTTATGCCCCACACCCAGTGCTCCATGCAATATGTGCCCTCAATACCCATCCCCTACCTCCTCCGCTCCAAGACCCTCAGTTTGTTTCTGAGTCCAGAGTCTCTTGTGTTTCATCTCCCTTCCTGATTTACCCCAATTCACATTTCCTTTCCTTTTCTTAATATCCTCCATGTTACTCCTGATGCTCCAAAAATAAGTGAAACCATATGATATTTGACTTTCTCTACTTGGCTTATTTCACTCAGCATAATCTCTTCCAGTCCAGTCCATGTGGATACAAAAGTTGGGTATTCCTTCTTTCTGATGGAGACGTAATATTCCATTGTATATATGGACCATATCTTCTTTATCCATTTATCTGTTGAAGGATATTTTGGCTCTTTCCACAGTTTGGCGATTGTGACCACGGCTGCAATGAACATTGGGGTACATATGGCCCTTCTTTTCACTACATCTGTTTCATTGGGGTAAATGCCCAGTAGTTCAATTGCAGGTCATATGGTACTTTCTATTCTTATTGATACATTTTATTCTTAGTTCAGTTTCTATTTTTGTATACATTATTGACACAAAACTTCTTAAGGGATGGTTAAGGGGAAATATAAATGAATATCAACTCGTAAGTGGAGAAATTAAATTTCAGCTTAGTGGCTACCCAAAGTAACAGAGTCTGTCCCACCTGAGACCTCAAACCCAGGGCTTTCACATGTCAGACTTGTTCTTTTGATAGTTTTCCCTACAGAAGACTCGAATACTGGTTATTGGGAAGCAGTGCAAATTGAATATAGACCTAGGAGAAGCTCCTCTCCCTTCTGTGCCTTCCCAAGTTATGAAACTACATCCTTTTTGGCTCTCTGGACATATTACCCTCTTACTGTAGACAATACAGTGACTATGAAGTTTGTCTTTTCTATTTACAATAGCATTTTAGGAAACTGGGGTGGGGGCTGGTAGCAGAGTGCTAGACAAATGTAGAGGCAGAAAAGCTTGGGTTCCTGCTCTTTCTCCGTGTTCGCCTCCTGCAGAGAAAGATAGAATATCACAATGAAGAAGAAGATGGATTCTAGAGCCAAAGAGATTTACAAAGTCCAGCTCTGTACTTGCAACCATGTAACCTCAGGAAAGTTACACAACCTATCTTTGCAAAAGGAAGCTAGTTATCATTTATCTCATAAGGTTGCTGTGAAGATTAAGCAGTTTATATAGAGAGAGTGCTTAGAACCTTGTCTGGCACTAATACAATCTCGGTAAGTATTATATATTATAATTACTGCCAGAATTATGAATAGATAGTGTGTAAACATGTTCAGCTTGTAGAAAGAGACCCCTTGGAGAACATAGGAAAGTCAGGTCTTTCTCTCACATGTAGAAAGAATTAGACTCAGTCCTCTGTTAGACAATATATTTTCACCAGGGCAAAATGCAGTGGGCACAGAAAAAGGGTTTTAAAAGAATGCAGATGTCACTTTGTGTACAAGTCAATACCCGGGACTGATTTTTAGGGCATTCTTCTAGTACCTGCCCAGATCCATTTCAGGTGAGAGCAGAAGGGATGGAGAGAGCCGGGGAAGAAGTAGTCGTAATCGCGCGCACAAGGTTGTCGTTCCAACTTTGGAGGTTGGAGTGAAGCCGCCTCAATGATTTTACCTGGTGCATTTGTGATCCTAGAAAATTTCCCAGCATTAGAGTTGTGCTTCAGGGAACAGAAAGAAGTCATGATTTTTGTATCTGTAAATAAGGTCGTTGCTATGTGTGAGTGGCAACGTTCCATACACATTAGCTATTTTCACTTTCTTGTGGTCCACCCATGAATTACAAAGCGCAAAAGGGTGTTCCCTTTCTAGTTGAAAATAGCTTTTGGCAGCATTTTCTGACACAGTTCTTCCATGCGCCACGGGACCTGTCACCTCCATCATTTTGCTTTCTCTTTCATCCTCCCACAAAAGTGATTTTGAGGGGGGAGGGTAACTGATCAGATGAAGCTGAGAGATATGTGAGCATGTTAATAACAACCTGTCAAAACCGGGGATAGCCAGATGCAAACATGTTAGATTAGGGATAAGGTGGGCGTTGCAATGTTCATACCCGCACTTACCTGAAATTCTGTGCAAACCTCTATCTTCCTCCTCTTATCCCGAGAGCAAAACATTTCTCTTATCTCCATTTCCAATGGTATAAAAATCAATAACATTTTTTAAAGATATACAACACTCACAACTCAAAAATTGACTCCCAGCTTTTTTGATTCTCAGAAGAGTTCATGAAATTAGTCCCAGGATATTCTTTATTGGGGGAAACATAAATAATCATTAATGGATTTGTAGGAATTTCAAAAGAATGAAAATTAAATCTTCAAATATGCCTTGATGTAGGTACTAGAAAGCCTTAAGAGATACACCTAAAGTGGGTCACTTTGGCCCAAGTATTGGTCCAAATGCTTTACTTACATTACTCAGTTTAGACCTTCAGAACAACCTCATGAGGTGGGTACTGGGATTTTAACTACTTTCAGATAAAGAAACTGAGGCACAGAGGGATTAAGGATCTTGTTTAGGTTTGTACGGCCAACTGAGAGTTAGAGATGGCATTCAGACCCAGGCAGTTCATCTCTAGGATGCTCTCCCCACACGGCACAACACTGCCTCTCATGATAAACACAACCATCACGGGTGGTGGTGAACTCTTACAAGCTGTGATAATTCGCTGAGGCTCGCTCCCTCCTCATAGATCAACTGGAGTAAAAATATGAAGCTACGTGGTGAGAGAACCAGGGCCCCAGATCATGGCTCCTTTCACCTTGTCCAGTACCTCATCTCAAAAAGTTAGAGCGGGGTTTCACTAGGAAATATTCCCATAAGATTCTTCTCTTCCTCTTCTGCAGCTCCTGTTTCTCTGTGCGGTTCCATTCCCAGTGCCTCCCATTTGAAGTCATGGTGTTCTGGAAGAAGCATAGGCATGTGGTCAAGACCCTGAGGTTTGAGGCCCAGCTCTGCTATTTCCTAGTTATGTGAGATCAGGTCATCCTTTTTACCTCCTGGACCCTATATTTTCTCATCCACGCAGTCGTAATAAACACCTGCCCTGCCTTTTTTTTTTTTTTTTCATGTTGCTGGATTTCCTCTAGAATCCACATTTCCAGATCTCTAGATCTTTGCTACTTAAAGTGTGGTCCACACACCAGCAGTATAGGCATCACTGGGATTGGCTTAGAAATAAGAGATCTCAGGCCCAAACTTAAGTCTACCGAATCAGAATCTGAGTATTAGTGAAATCTTCAGCAGACTGCTGTGATTATTAAAGTTAGAGAAGCCCTGTGGAAGTGCTACAACTCTAGCAGAGGGATCTTGTCTGTCTAGAAGGTATTTCAGGTCACCAGTTTTTTACTCCTAGGACCAGTTTTGGAATGTGGAAACTTTTTGTATTTTAAAAAAGTTAATTTACTGCTTGTACTGACTCTTATTTAATACCCCCAGTGGGGTCTGGAACAGCACCCTTAAGTTAACACACAGTGACTATTACACTGAATGGGAAAAGATAAAGAATATCTTTATTATTACTTTCAGTATGTTTGTTGCAAACTTAGACAACAAGTTTTGGGTTTCAGAGCTTTTGGGGTTCCGGACAGACCAGTGGGACTGTGTATATGAACTTCTCAGGGATGTCCTGTCCTGCAAGGCCCTATCAACTGCTCTAAACCCAAGGCAGGTGCATGTTTTGGGGGGGTAGAGAGTCAGAGTATGATTCCTAAAAAGAAGACTTCGCTCGTTATTTTTTAATCCCCTGGAAATCAAATAAATAGCTCAATTAATTAAAAATGCCTTACCTTAAAAATGCCAAAGGTGTTGATGGTGTGGGTGATTTACTCATAGCAAAGATGTTCTTCTGATAAAAATTCTCTGAAAAGATGAAGGAACTACACCCTTCAATTTGAGTTTTTCTGCTTTCTCTTTTACAACTACCTTAAATGAACTCAGATTATGTCTTGAGGGCTCAAGCAGGCAGAACATTTGGGTTGTTTCTCTAACACGATGCCTTTGTTGTAGCCTTGCTCGGAACGAAAAGAAAGGGGAAAAATCCATTAGCATAACTTCATCACTGATATTTCAAAAAAAGACCCACCTAAAAGGAAAAGCTGTTTGAAGAGCCTGTGCAGTTAAAGAAATGGAAGAGAATAGGGCCTCTGATTCAGTAGAATAGTCTTCTGATCCTAGCTCTTCCCCAAGCTGCTGGCAGGAACTGGAACTCTGTCCTCTGTTTGTTGGAGCACAAGACATTTGGTGGGTAGTCAGTGCTGGGAAACTGCTGTATGACTTTACCACCAAGAATATCTACTGAGTCACATCAGAGCCCTTTCAGAGACAATGAAGCTGAAATGACCAGCTCTACGCCAAGCTGGCTCGGGAACATGTGTGCACATTCACGTCGATGTCCAGAGCTTATTCTCGTCAGGCCATGATATTCACTTGTGTTATTTCACGTAATCTTCATAGAACTTCGGGCTACAAAAGAAACTACAGAGCAGGAAACTGAGGCTTTGGAGGTTAGGGAAGTTGCCAAAGGTCACACAGCTAGAATCCAGGTAATTCCAAAAAATTGTGCTCTGCACCACTGTGGATTCCAGTTTTATTCTGGCCTTAGATTTGCCTTAAGAGCCCTAGAGTTCAAGGTAACATAGTGGTACTCTAACAACAAGGGTGGCCAGGCTACCTCAGTACTGTCCATGGAAGTGGTGTTACGTAAAGGGGGAGGGGAGGTGGCAGGACTGGGATTCATGAGCTCACAGAAGATGATTTATGGCTCCTTTTCAACTTGCCTTCTATCTTCCTTCCAGGGATATAAGTGAGATAATCATAGGATTATAGTGATGAAATGAAACTCCTAAAGCCAATCTATCCCCCTGCCTTCAGGCAGTGGTTCATTTAAACTAGACAATTTTCTCCCTTTGTTTAAAGATCTTAAGAGGAGGAATTTCCAAATCACTCAAAGATACCTATGACAGGGGCTCATAGGTCTCATGGTGATTAATCTTTTTCTGATAATAAACCCAAATTAACTTTTGAGCATTTATTGAGTTCCTACATTGTCCCTTGTGCTAAGGTGGGTGGTGCAAGTTGTGTGTGCGTGTGTGCGTTTGCGCGTGCGCGTGTGTGCGTGTGCGTGTGTGCGTGTGCGCGTGTGTGCGTGTGTGTGTGCGTGTGTGTGTGTTTTAGATGTTGTAGGGAGGCATAATTAGCTCACCCTTAGATTTATTGCAGTTTTCTTGGATCAACAAGAGTAATGCAACTGCGATAATTAAAACCCAGTAAAGGGGCACCTGGGTGGCTCAGTCATTAAGCGTCTGTCTGCTTTCGGCTCAGGTCATGATCCCCGGGTCCTGGGATCGAGCCCTGCCTGAGGCTCCCTGCTCAGCGGGAAGCCTGCTTCCCCTTCTCCCACTCCCCCTGCTTGTGTTCACTTTCTGGCTATCTCTCTGTCTGTCAAATAAATAAATAAAATCTTAAAAAAAAATAAGACTCGGTAAAAATATATTCAGAAACCACATGTTAAATAGCAGTAATCTCCTTTTGGCTCTGCCAGAAACAAGACCTATGACTGTACACGTCACGAAACCTGTCTGACATTCAGCTTTCTCTTCTGTAAAGTGAGGGGCAGGTAATCTTGTCACCATGGTTGCTTAGCAGCCTGAGGAATGCAGATTCTTAGATGTGTGGAAGAGACTATGCAGGTGATAAGAACCTCAGGAGAGAAGTGATGTTGGTAAGGCATTAGGGAGTTGGTTCCCGAAGAATGGGTAGCCTTGGCCTCAGGAGAGGGAAAGACACTCCAGGAAAACAACATGAAAACAGGAAAAAGCATTGCCTGCTAACCAGCCAGTGAAGGCCCATTGAGGGTAGAGTGGGGCCAAATTACCTAAAATTGCACATAGATTTAAGGCCTTGAGGTTAGAGGTGGCATCTTACTGAAAATGACAGCAACAACAATAACATAAAAGGGAAACACAGAGAGAAAGGAACTATGTGACTAGATTATCTCACATATCCTGGTCCCTAGGCTAGGTGATTTAGGGGGATAACCCTCACACCCACTTAGAAATCAGAGGTGAGTTTCCCCAGTCACATTAAGATGAAGCAAAGCTCAGAGAGGTTCTGTAATTTGCCCCTAGTCCCCCTGCAAGTAAATGGGCTCAGGTCTATTTAAGTCAAAGCCTGAGATTTCTGGATGGACCAGGATATGAAGTAGTAGGTGAGGTGTTGTGGATATTTTATGAAAAAGTGGAGTAATTCCCTTAAGATAAGGAAGCAGGGGCGTGCTGAGTCATGCAGGCTCACAGGTGGCAAGAGGAGAGTGGGAAGAAGGTGCCCTAAAGTAATATCTGGGAGACTGAAGGGAACATGGATCTGTTACAGGGATGTGAGGCCAGAAATGGGTAAATCAGAGATGACTACAGTGTTTGGAATACGAAAAAACTTGGAATTCTCTGACTCCATAGATACCAAGTAGGAAAAGAAGCTGGTTTGGAGATGAAGGTGACTTAAATCTTGGTTGTAAGTGATCTCCATTGGTGTGCCCAGAAGGATGCTGATGTTGTGCATGCAGAGATCTTGGAGTGGAGGCAGAGCTAATGAGAAAACTCTGGGAATGATTAGCAGAGACAAATCATTAAAATCAGAAAAAAGGGGGAACTCTGCAATAGGAGATAGCGAGTAGAGCCCTTCTAGGACAAACATGGGAAAAGCAAGAGAAGTCTGCATGGGAGTATTCAAGGAGAGCATAAGAAAAGCAGGAGAGCAAAATATCTAGAAGCTGAAGGGAAAGTGGTGCGCAGGAAAGTGGGGTAGAGTGACAAGGATGGGCATATGGGCCTATTAATCCTCAGAAAATCTAGTTACACAGAGAGGTCTATTTGAAGAAGATAGAAAGGGACGTCTGGCTATGCCTGGGTGGCTCAGTCGGTTAAGCATCTGCTTTGGGCTCAGGTCATGATCCTGGGGTCCTGTGATAGAGCCCCTACACAGGCTCCCTGCTCAGCGGGGAGCTTCTCTCTCCCTCTCTCCTGCCATTCTGCCTATTTGTGCTCTTTGTCAAATAAATACATAAAATCTTAAAAAAAAAAAAGAAAGAAGACAGAAAAATATAGGTCGCATGCGCGTGCGTGTGTGTGTGCGCGCGCGCGCCTGTGTGTGTATTCATCTTTTCAAGGATCTTTTCTCTTTTGTTATTTCTTCAGGCAAACAGTACAACTGTGATCTTTAGAGTTTCTGCATTAGAACTATTCTGTAGAACTTGCTCTGATACAACCTTATACTTGAAAACAATGCATTTTCCTAGGTTTTCCTTAGGGTGTTAATTGCTGAAATTGTCACCCAGGTCTTTGGAGCCCTGAGGCTCACTTGGTAACCATGGAAGATCCTTTTGTGAGCCAGGCCCTGTGCTAGGCCTGCTCCTGCAGGTAGGCAGATGGAGTCCTCTCCCTTCTCACCCAGAAGCCCTGCTGTCATTAGCTTAGGTAGACAAAGGGAGTAGCAGAGGCAAAGGGAGCCGCTCAGACGGGCTGAACTAGCTTCAGTCTCACACTCCGCCTCTATAATCAGTTGAGGTTGGGAGTAAGCGGCAGTTCCCTTCCAGACATGTGACTCTCCATTGCATAAACAAGTGAGAAGTGAATGTTAGCTCTAGCCCAGGAAGCCCTTTTCTCTAAGGTAGATCTGGCAGGGAGCTCAGGGTTTTTACCCCTTTTCCCCTGCAGAGATCATCTGTTAGGATCAGGTGGGTGTCACCCCAGCGATCAATACCCTGGGAGGGCTGCTGGACAGGGACAGACACCAAATAGGCAGGGCGGTTCCTGACTTTTTCTTTGAAGAGTTCTTTTACCTTTTGCACAGAGTACTGGCCTGCCTGCTTTGACAAGGTAAATGCAATATGTTTGAAATTAGTATAGATTTCATTATACACAACCTGTATCCCTTCTTCCAATGATACTCATTTACTGACAAACACTTTGTGGAAATCACAGTTGCTCCTTCTCTACCGAGCTCTCTCTCCATCCCTCCCCCCCCCGCCCCCGCACCCCTCCTTGCCGATTACACCACTTATATACACACAGAACAGAAGCCCTTGCATCCCGAGTGTTTTCATACATGGAGGGAAGACAAAGCATTCAAAAATATTAATTATCTTCTGTTTTTCTTAGACCAAAATTTCCTGCACTTTTGTTCATGTAAACGCAAAATTATCCTCCTGCAAGTTGAGGTGGTGGCAGTTCCCGAACACAGTTATATTTTGCAGATAACAGGATTAGCTTGGATGTGGGTAATAAGTTGGTGAATCTCCCCCCGGCCATTTCTCAACACTGTGAGAGCACTAATCCTTTATGCTTTGATGTCTTCTACTTTTCCATCAGGTGCGCCACGGACTATTTGTCCTGGGGCAGTCAGCTCTCTTATAAGATCTCGTAGTGTCCTCATTAGCTGCGCCTGTTTACCCAGCCAGCCTGTTGAACCCAATTTATAGTTTATGTGATTAATTCCCAAAGTACAGTAAACCCTAGCTCTGAGGCTCTCGATTATATGACTGCATCTCCTTTAAGGGCAAACACAAGCTTCAGCTCTTTTGCTATATGACTGCATCATATATAATACACTAATAATTTTACTCTCGATGACACATTAAACATCTTCCTATACACTTTCTTTATAGCACACAGCTCATAAAGAAAAGAATGTTCCATATTGGACTGTAAAGTGCTAACTATATGAGAGAGTCATTTGGTTTTTTGATTTAAAAAATGTATTCTGGCTAAAATTATGGCTCAGCATTCCTGTCCAGTTTGAAGAGTGAACTGGCAAATCAGGGCACTGTACATCTCTTTATCTACTGAAATAGAAGTTTGAAAAGGCTTAAGAGGTAATGTGGCAGCACAAACCCATGGGCTCTTTTTCATCTTTAACATGCAGGCCTGGAAAATAAAAGGTTTAAGTGCGTGTGTGTGTGTGTGTGTGTGTGTGTGTGTGTGTGTAGAGAGAGAGAGAGCAAGCAAGCCAGACAAAGACAGAAAGCAAAATGAAAAGAGGAGCACTCAAGGCAGTCTATGTCAACTTTGCTGGGATTTTTTTCTTATAGAAGAAAGAATTAAGGGGAAGTGACTTACAATTGATGGAGGGGGAAACTATACTGGTGGTTCTCAACTGGGTGTATCTCTCTCCTGGGACATTTGACATTGTCTAGGGATATTTTTGGTTGTCACAACTCGGGGGCATGCTAGTGACATCTACTGGGTAGAGGCCAGGAATATAGCTCAATATCCTACAGGCAGCTCCTACAACAAAATATTACTTGGCTCCAAATGTTGATAGTGTCAAAGTTGAGAAATCCTGTCTTATCCCCCCAGATGATGGAATTAATTGCAGGGAAATTGATTATCTCTGTTTTTAAGCTTTTAAAACCTAACTGACCTCAAAGTTGAGAGGGCACGGAAAGACAGTTGATATTTAGCATCTATCTATCTATCTATCTATCTAGAATTTTGGAAAGACAGCAGATCGGGGCTGAGTATTTCTAGTGTGAACAGCTTAAGCTTCTCACTTCTTCTCACTTGCTGACAGCTAATTTGGTGCATAATGAATCTAATGGGTAGGTGGGTAGCCAAAGAAAAGTGTGAGGTAGGACTCAACCTCCTTTGCTACTGGTCGGCAGCTCAGGACAGCATTTGAGGGGCTAAGATGTGAAACTGAATGTCTTTGAAACTATGGATATCTATTGTTTATAATATCTGTATTCTCTTTCAAGGATATCTCTCTGTATATTATCTCTAGTCCCCATCACCAGGAGAATGAGTAATCACAAATATTTGCCGATGTGTTGCTTGTCTATTAATAATCCCACAATTCTTTTTTGGACAGTTTTATCATGACTGTGGGCTTTATTTAGAGATGAATAAACTGAAGTAGTGAAGGGAGGAAAGTGGCACAAGGAACAATGAAGAATTATTAAAGCACTGTCTTAGAGTCGCAACCATCATTGCTGCATGGAACCAAGGCTTTTGTCCACGGTTCTAGAAAAACTGCAGAGATTTGGTAACTCTACAAGTCACTACATAAATGTCCAGACACTCCCTGGATGAGTTTTCCCTGAATACGCTTATGGAGCAAGTAGCTTCTTTTTTTTTTTTTTTTTTTTTTTTTTTTAAAGATTTTATTTATTTATTTGACAGAGAGAAACGAAGCGAGAGAGGGAACACAAGCAGAGGGAGTGAGAGAGGGAGAAGCAGGCTTCCCGCCGAGCAGGGAGCCTGATGCGGGACTCGATCCCGGGTCTCCAAGATCATGACCTGAGCTGAAGGCAGTCGCTCAACCAACTGAGCCACCCAGGCGCCCCAGGAGCAAGTAGCTTCTTTAGGGAATGTAACTTTTTAGAGGAATGTTTTTGCTCCCAGGTTCTTGTCCTGGAACCTGCACATGAAGTTTTTATCATTCAGTTTTTAATCATTCAGTCCAAGAAGAAGACTTTGAGTTTACTGTTAATTATATACTCTCACTAAATGTATAGCTAAGGAGAGTTTTATGTTCCTCTACTTCCTATTCCCACATTTCTTTAGGAATTGGGGATCTCTGACCATGTGAGATCCTCAGTGACCCAGCTGGGCTTCAGCATGAAATCTCACCAGGAAGGAGATTACACAGAAACTCAGTAACCTTTCCCTTAAAATGATGGTGTGTGTGCGTTTCTGGCAATGTGCCCTCTCTATAGTGGATTTTCTCCAGTTGTAGAAGGTAATAGAGTAGTCTTCTGATTGGGAACAGTGGCATTTAGAAAACTCGGTAAATCTCTCAGCAAAACAGTACTCAGCTTTGTGTTATTCCAAATCTGACCCTTAGTTTGCTATCCTTTGAAATATAGGTAGTGATACTGGACTCCCTCATACGGACGTAAGAGGAGTCATTCATAAAATACATTCATATTGTAAAGTTTTTATGAAAGTCCAAAGTACTTTAATAAATCAGATGCTGATACCTTCTGGTTCTGCAATTCTCTGACCTTATGATGCTAAACAAGGAATTATCACAATTGAAAAATTCAGTTGGTGGTAAAATGTCCAAAGGCAGAATTTGATCCTGAGTAAGTGATGTTGCATATTTTTTGTTTTGTTTTTCACAATATAGTCAGCTCTTGATTTTCATCATAAATAGCAAATGGAGATAATCTCAAGAACATGAGATTAAAAAATTCCTTGCAATCAAGTGACATAAATTAGACATTTTTAATATTAGAATTAAGTTACATTTTTAGAGCATATTGAGCATTACATTTTAGAGTAATAATGACAGATAATATGGAAGAAGTGCTTACTGTGTTCTAGGAACTGCATTAAGCTTTCTATGCTGATTATATCTTTTAATCTCTAAAGTAATCCTGTGAGGTAATTTGCTACTATTATCATCAATTTACGGAGGAGTAAACTGAGGCCCTACCGTACATGTAGTGAGGGGAAGTAATGGGATTCAAGCTGGAATATTCCTGATTCCAGCATCTGAACCCTGAACCACTCCATTATACAACATATTGCTTGGATTCTCATTAGAGAGGAATTCCATATGGACAAAAGTGCATGGTTTTCCCATTATTCAGTTCTTAAAGCACACTGGACTGAAACCTCCTGAATTTAGCAACTCAAGTATATTTTTAGTTTATAATTGGTAAAAGTAGAGTAGTTCCTGAGAAATGGGTAGAAAATAGAACCTTCTTTTATGTTCTCTTCAGTTGCCCAAGGAAGGTTAAGAAGGGGGACTGCCTTCTAACAATTCAGCACTGTTGGACCTCAGCAGTTCTTTCCAGAGCAAAGCTTTTTCTCTTTTGCCTGGGGTATTTAGGATGCAAAGTAGATCAACTCTGGGATCAGAGGGCAACAGCCCTGACTGGACATTGGGTAATCTGGAATAAAGAGCATGACATCAGTAATGATAACGAGGTACGATTTGCCTTTCTTCTCTGACCATCACCATCTCCTCTTTGCTCAAAAACAAGCAACAACAGCAAAAGCAAAAAGCAACCCTCAACACTATAGGCCATATGATTGATGTAATTTCTCTGACATTTTCACATGTTCTACAAACTAGGTGACGCATATAGAGATTGGGGAGACATAAAGTACTCTGGGCTTAAGAGGTTGAGAGAGAGAGAGAGAGAGAGAGAGAGAGAGAGAGAGAGAGAGAGAGAGAAAGAGAGAACGAGAACATGAAACAAAGACAGTGTTAGGCGGCATCTGCTGTAGGCCACCGAAACGGTAGGTGAGAGAAAACCAGCTGCTGAGGTCAGTTGAACTCTCATAATGTGGAACTCCAGAGGGACTTGGATTCCCTGGACATCTGCTGGGCTAAAGACCCATGAAGGATCAAAGGAGTTATTGAATTGGAGAACTGCAACTTTCTGTTACCAACCGTAGCTAATGTAATTGAAGGAGAAATTGTATTAGATCTGCTTATGGACAGGTAAGATTTTATTGAAAGTAGGAAAACAAGAGATAGGTTTAAGATGCTTGCCCGTGTGATGATGTGTACATAGTAGAGTAAAAATGAAAAGAACTGAATACGCAGTACCAGAGAATTAAACTCTGAGCAAGCAGATTAAGGGATCAGGATAGTATAAGAGAAAATATTAAACTTCAACAAGGTGGTGGTGGGGGGCCAAAGCGGTCTTGGGGACAGTCCTAATTGCAGCTTTCTAGACTGCCATTCCTCAGAGAGAGAAAGGTGGAGAGACAAACTAACAGATCTTCCCCGAGGCTTCCTATAAGCTTGGTGTGGGCTCTAACAGAGCTGCTCAGGAAGACCTATAGGAGCACATCCGTTAAAGCTGTCAGGGCAGGGAAGATAAGGACAGTAAGACATCTAGAATCAATGAATGATAACAAGAGGGTTAAAGTGAAAAGGGGATTTTCTTAAGAGATATGCTAGGCAAATGGAAGAGATCAGAGAGAAACTTGTCCAGAGTATCTTACTGCAGCAAGACTGAGAGTTCAGAAGTCATGAATTCAGATTTTAATCCTAGTTCTTTGTGAGATATGAAGGCAATGACTTGACTTATTGGCATCTGAAGTTTGTCTTTCAGTAAGAATGAGAGGAATCAGCTTTCAAGTAACTAAGTACAAGGGTATCGATGGCTGAAATTTCAGCATCCCCCCATGTGTCACTAAAGACATTAATGTGCGGCTTTATTCAATCATAATGTTAAAATATGCCTGGTGAGGATAACACATTACATTTCATGAAGGGCACATGAGTACTTTCCTTTGAATAGGCTTGAGATTGGATCAGGAGGTTGATTTGGCCATTCAAAGACAGAGGGCACCTTTGAGATAGAAGTAGTGGCCTTAACTGGGTGGTATGAAAACTTGGAAGATAGGCTTCCCCCACATCATAAGCTCCTCTCAAGACACTTGTGAATGGGTACTCATTCTCACCATATCGTGGCCCACTCCAGGTGACACTTCTTTAAGGCAATCAAAAAAAAGGTAGAGGGGCAATATACTGTGGAATGATCTTTCTTACCTTTTCCTTATGTATATAGTGATTATTGAGGACACTAATTACTGGTTGTAGGAGAGAAAGGGGATTGATCAATCTAAATTCCCTTTTTGCCTTGGGGCTACATTCCTAGTTGAAAGAGAAGGCAGGAGCTTCCCTTTCCTGGCTGTAAAGGAGAAGTATTGTACCCTTACAGAACTATAAAATAGCCCGTCTGGAAGGGGTCTTACAAGTAAACTAAAGTCTACCCCCTCTTTTTACAGATGAGAAAATTGAGGCTCAGTAAAGATGTTTGGCCCACTCAGCTCATTATTAGTGTCAGATCCTGGTGACTCTTGACATCAAAGAAACACTGTTGGCAGTAAAGGGATGCATGGAATAACCAGAAGATACTTTCCCTTCCCCTCACTCTTCCAGTAATTTAATTGCTTAGCCTGCTACCTCCCCACCTCTCTCCACTTTCCTCCCACCCCTCTTGCTTCCTATTATATTTGGGGATAATAAGAAAACAATACACACCCGTATTCTCGTACCCAGAGAAGATTTTCCTAATATTTTAAAGCACAAGCAATATATGAAAGTAGTCTGTTTTTAAAGAAATTATAACATAAAAAAAATAATGTCTTCTTTGAGCTTTCATTTACCACATTGTGCTTCTCTACGCCCATTTCTAGAGGCAATGTCACGTCAGATGAACTTGTTTTATTCTTTTAAATCATTTTACACACCTGTATTTGAACCCATTGAAAATACACAGCATCGATGTGTGTGTGGGGAGGTCTATTTAGAAATGATTTTGCACATGTAGTCCTCAGCTTGTTTTTGCTGTTCAACCATAGTTTTGGTATCAGTGTTGATAGTGATGTCAATATTGATCTTGTTCATCCCTCTTTACTGTTGTATAGTATTTTATTATATAAATATATCACATTGTATTACTTTATTGATGCATTGCTGTTTAGATTTTAAAAAGTTACAAACCACGATGATTGAAAATCCTGATAGCTGCCTATTTGTGTACAAATGCCAGTGATATTCAAGGTTGCAGACCAAGAAATTGAGTCTCTGGGTCATATGAAATAAATAACTGTAGGCTGTTCTAATAATTTGACCTGCAGAGAACCTAGACGAATTTGCATGAGCATCAACAGAATGTTAAAATATGAATTCTTTTACATCTCTAATACTGCCACCCTGCTTGATGAAAAATATTATCTTGTCATTTCAATACTAAAGTTGAGACTCTTTCTGTATGTTTGTCAGCTATTTGTAATTTGTTTTCTATGAATTGCCTACTCCTAAATTTTGCCCATATTTTGTAATAGACCAATTCTTTTCTCTACTAATAGGTAGAAATTCCTTATGTAGACACTACTACTTTGTTATGTAAGTTGAAAAATATTTTCCCCTGTCACTTACTTTAAACAAGTTTTTAATGTTAATTCATTAAAATTTGGTAATTACATTGTAAGTATATGAATCTTGCCTTTTGAACTTGGGTAAGAAAAGATTTCCTACTTTGAGGTTATAAATATTTTTCTATCTTCTTATAATTTAAATTAATGTTTTGGATTTGTCTTTAATCTGGGGTTATTTTTGTGTGTGGTATGAGGTCAGGCTCTAATTTTTTTTACATGGGTTGCCAACTTTTTTATTCCATTTCACATTTTTTCTGATATCATTCCATCCCTGGGGGCAACCATTAGTTTAGATTTCGACCACCAGAGATTGTTTAGTCTGTTATTAGACTTCACATAAATGTATACAGAATGTGCTTTTCTGTGTCTGGCTTCTTTTGTTCCACATAATGTTTCTGAGATTCCTACATTGGTGTTAATTTTCACAGCTTTGTTTCTCCTATTAATGATTTTCAGTTAATATTTGTGTGTTACCTAATTAACTGCTATATAACTAACATAAAACAAATGAATTTAACCTTTTTTATACAAGTCACTTGCATCCACGTGTGCGCGCGCACACACACACACACATACACATTCTTAACATGGTTCTTAACTTTAATAGGGACACTTCTAATATTTCACTCTTACGTATATTAGCTGCATGATTTTGATTGATTTTTCTTTTCAGATGAGGACTTCTTTAGCTGCATCATATACATCTTTTCTGTGCTGTATGTTATATTTTATACTGATTCACTTCTAGATTTTTGTAAAATTTTTTTTCAATTTCATGACCTAATGAATTATTTGGAAGTCTCCTCTTTTCATTGTCAGATGTCTAAGACCTATGTTTTAGTCTGTATAAGAGCTTGTTATTATGTTTTTATTGTTGCGGTTTTTTGCATTAAAATTCTTTTTTTTTTGCAAAAATTGCAAATTCTTTTTTTGCAAAAAAATATTTCAATTTCATGACCTGTGAATTATTTGGAAGTCTGCTCATTTCATTGTCAGATGTCTAAGACGTGTGCTTTATTCTATATAAGAGTTTGTTATTTATGTTTTTATTGTTTTTGGTTTTTTTGCATTATACTCAGCGAGTGTAGACTATAGTTTTTGTCTTTAAGATTTCTCTGTGTTTAAGTATACAGTGTTTATACTTTTTAAAATTCAAGTGTAATTAACATACAGTATTTTATTAGTTTCAGTATTTTATTAGCATGAGATTCTCAGTGCTCATTGAGATAAGTGTACTCTTAATTTCCTTTATCAATTTCACCCATCTCCCCACCTACCTCCTCTCTGACATCGATCAATTCTTTCTTTGTGTTTACATCTGTTTTTGGGGGGAAGGAGGTTGTCTCTTTTTTTCTCTTTTGTTCATTTGTTTTGTTTCTTAAATTCCATTCATGTATGAAATCATAGGGCATTTTTCTTTCTGTGACTAATTTCACTTAGTTTTATACCCTCTAGGTTCATTCATGTTGTTGAAAGCGGTGAGATTTCATTCTTTTTTATGACTAAGAGTCCATCTTCCACATCTTCTTTCTCCATTCATCTATGGGTGGATCTTTGAGTTGCTTCCATATCTTGGCTATTGTAAATAATGTTACAATAAACATGGGGGTATTTATTGTTTTCTTGCTTTTTGGGGTAAATACTCAGTAGTGGAATGACTGGATCATATGGCAGTTATATTTTTAATTTTGGGGGGAACTTCCATACTGTTTTCCATAGTGACTGCAGCAGTTTGCACTCCCATCAACAGTCCACAAGCGTTCCTTATTCTCCCCATCCTCAGCAACGCTTGTTTCTGGTGTTTCTGATTTTAGCCATTTTGGCAGGTGTGAGTTAATATCTCATTGTGGTTTTCATTTGCATTTACCTGGTGATTAGTAATGCTGAGCATCCTTTCATGTGTCTGTTGACTATCTGTATGTTTTTAGAAAAATGTCTGTTTAGGTCGTCCTCTGCTCATTTTTTAAAAAAGATTTTACTAATTCATTTCACACAGAGAGAGAGAGAGACAGAGCACAAGCATGGGGAGAGGCAGACGGATAGAGAGAAATAGACTCCCTTGGCCTAGATACATTTTTCTTTTTCTTTTTTTTTTTTTTTTTGTAGTGTCTGTATCTGTTTTTGGTATCAGGATAATCTTGCCCTCATGGAGTGAAAGCTTTCCTTCCTCTTCTATTTTTTGGAATAGTTTGAGAAGAATAGGTATAACTCATCTTTAAATGTTTGGTAGAATTCCCCCGTGACACTCTCTGACTCTGAACTTTTATTTCTTGGGAGTTTTTTTGGTTACTGATTCATTTTCATTGCTAGTAATAGGTCTGTTCCAATTTTCTCTTTTTTCTCCAATTCAGTTTTAGAAGTTTATGTTTTAGGAATTCATCCATTTCTTCTAGGATGTCCAATTTGTTGACATATAATCATTTATAATATTCTGTTGTAACTGTTTGCATTTCTGTGGTGTCAGTTTTTGTTTCTCCTCCCTCATTTTAAGTATATGGTGTATTTTTTATGTGTATTAGACTTTTTCATGTGTATTAGAAAATGATATGTATTACACATCTATTTAATAATTGAGACACTTTTTCCTTCTGATTTAATGATATAAAAATGAGAAAAATCATTTTACAGTATTTCACTTCATACTTACCAGATATGTATAATTATTAAAAATGTAAAATAATAAATGTTGGCAAAGTGGTGCAGTAATTGGAACCCTCACACATTACTGGTACAAAATCTAAAATGGTTCAGCCACCTTGAAAAACAGGTAGTTTTGCAAAATGTTAAATATAGAATTACCACATGACCCAGCAATTTCACTATTAAGCATATGTGGAAAAGAACTGAAAACATATTCTCATACAAAAACTTGATAAGAATGTTTATAGCATCATTATTTTATAATACCCACAAACTGGAAGCAATACAAATGTTTGCCAACTGCTAAATGACTAAAGAAATTGGTATATCCATACAATAGAATATTATGCAGCCACAAAAATTACTGAGCTATTAAGACATGCATATAGATGAACCTGAAAAGCATTATGCTAAATGAAAGAAACTAGACACAAAACCTTACAGATTATATTACTCCATTTATATGAAAATTCCATGGTCAGCAAATTCATAGAGACAGAAAATTGATTAGTAGTTAGCACAGATTGAGGGGACAGGGAGTAGAGATGACTGCTGAAGAGTATGAGGTTTCTTTTCGAGGTGATGAAAAGGATCTTCAATTAGATAGTGGTGATAGTTGCACAACTTTGTGAATATACTAAAACCCACTGAATCATATATTCTAAAATGGTGAATTCTACAGCATGATGACGACAGCCAACAGGAAAGATGTTAAGAGAGTAAATCCTAAGTACTCTCATCTCAAGATAAATTTGTTTTTCTTTTCTTTTCTTTTCTTTTCTTTTCTTTTCTTTTCTTTTTTCTGTAGTATCTATGTGAGAAGACAGATGTTGGCTGAACTTTTTGTGGTAATATTTCCAAACATATGTAAATCAAACCATCATCTTGGATACTTTAAGCTTATACTGTGAGAAATGTTATTATTTCTCAATTAATAAGTTCTCAAACTGGAAAAAAATCTCAAAATAAAGGTGAGTTCTATGATATACAGATTCTGTCTGAATTAAAAATAGGAACACTGGAAAAAAATTTAAGTAACAATTTAAAAAAATCTAAAAAAAATTAGCTTAAATACAAATTAGGAAAATTTCTTTAGGTTTCAAACTGACTTTGAAGTATCCAATCACCCAGATAGAACTTATTACTCTTTTCTACTTGCTCTGACCCCATTAATACACTCAAAGAATATATAAGGGACTTCTAATGGAGATGACAATTATTTTTGCATGTGTGCAGTTGAAGGATAAGAACATCACCTTATATTTAATTTGAATTACTTAAACTCAAATAAGTAAATGAAGAAATAAACAAAATTAGGTAATTAAAAGTAGTCCACCAATAATTCCTTGGTCCAGTTCACAAAAATTCAAACAGCTGATAGAAGCTGATGGATTCCATAACTAGATCTCAATTATGTATAGAAGTGCAACTTTATACTATAACCTGAAAACAGCAATATTCTCCCTGATCATATGAGGAAGGATATTCTCCCGAGCTATAAAGTTCAGATGCTCTATTGGAAATACACAACCATAATAATGAATAGTCAGGTCCTTCCTATTCTTCCTCCAAGTCCATACTGATAAAAGACATTAATCATTCGTATAGATAAAATCATAGTGAAGATTTTAACAAATACAAAAAAATAGTTTGATACTCATAGCACTTCCTTTTGGGAGATAAGAGGGTAAATATTTATCTCTAAAATGGTTTAGGTGTGACCTTTTCCTGAGTGCAAACAGATAAACTTTTGTGGTTTTTTTTTCATCCTAGTCTGTGAAATATCAGTTTTCTGATTCAATGAGAAATCTTTTTCACTTCTCTCTCATATTAGTTGTCATAATAGTTAAGTGTTTGGTTAATTGGCTTAGCATCAGATTTTATTGCCTATATATTATGTTTATTTTTTTCTTCAGCTCCAAGTATTTTCAATCAAACCCTCCTTTGTGGTTTATTACAAACCTTACATTCCAATTTGAACTTTGAAGTAATTTAAAAAACAAACAAACCTCTAATTTAGTTAGTTATTCATTTACTTTTCTGTCACTTATTCACTTATTTAGCAAATGCTGACAGTCCACCATATGCCCGATCCTATGCTAAGAACTAATGATACAAAGATGACCAGTCTTGGCCCTTAAGGACATCCTGGTTTAGTTAGGAAAAACAAATGTACAGGTGAGGAAAACTGTGCATTTTGATAGGATTTTAACAAGGTACAACCAGCTGTTCTTCATGGGTAGAGACGGAAAGGATTACAATGAAGGTAGAGACCGAAGGGCTAGAAAATTGTCAGAGAAGACTTCAGGAAAGCAGGAGTAGACATTTTCTAGACGCAAGGTGAGAGAATGTTCCAGATATACAGGTTTCCTGTGAAAACTTTCATTAGCTGAAATGGCATAAAGAGAAGAAGCAGGTACTATTAATTTATGTGGAAAAATTCTTGAGCATTCCCGGGCCCAAAAAGTAACCTCTCTCAGGCTTTTCTGAGACCTTAAGACTTGTCTAGCTAATGGATATACAGTCTAAAATCGAAATAAAGCACAGGTGCTCAGAGACACAATACAAAGCGATGGTGGCTTGATGCTGAGATGTTGAGTGTGGTTTCTGCAGAAGGAACTTCCGGGCCACTCAACCTGTTTGCAGTGCTTGCTGCCTCTGTAAAGGCTTGATGCAGAACAAATGCTGAACACTATTTTTGCTTTTTGCCTTTTTCCGTAAAAGTGAAAATCCTCTTCAGGTTTCTTTTGGTTAGGGAGAACAGGTCTTAATTCATCTTTTGTAAAAGCAAAGTGACATAATGTAAACTTACAAAAAGCAGGGGATACCTGTAGTAAAATTTGCAGCATGGAATGAATGAAAGTTGACCAATTCAAATCTTGAATCTTTTCATTGAGTACCTGCTATGTACACACATTACTGAATACAGTCCCTAAACATAACAAACATAGTGCTCATAATACTATTGGGGGTTCACATAGTTAGTAGAGGAGCCAGAATTTAAATTTAACTGACTCTATAGCACATGGTCTTAGCCACCACATTCCCCTGCCTCTGATGACACTTGTAATCTCTACTTTCCCTTACTGCCTGTTTATTTACTTCTTATTATGAAATTCTCCTATATCAAAAGACTGCCTAAAATAATGTTCTCCCTTTACTGATTGCCAAAAAAAATAAATCAGTATGTTCTCAACAAACTTTATCTCCTTGAAGCTAAATCAAGTACTTTAAAAAAAATTATCACTCTGACAAACTAAATATATTTTGATGGTGTCTATAATCATAGAAACAATCCAATAAGCAAATGAAAACAAAGCATTTAATTTCAAGTGGTAAATTCAATAAAGCACCTTTTAATAATTTGTTGACTGTTAAAAGACACTAGCTGGTTGACAGATGATTTGTACCACAATATTTGTCTCCTCCTTATAAAACCCACTCAGATGTGATGAAACAAATCAAATAAAATCTCTCCTGTTATTTTTTTTAAGTTTCCTCTTAGTGCTCTAACATTCTGTCTATACTAGGTCCTTTGTATTGTAAAACACCCCTCTGTAGTTTGGTGTTCTCTCCTTCCTTCAGATCAAACACCTGTGAGGTGGGATGAGTATGAAATTCTTTTGAGTATTCAACACAGTGCAAAATATTTTCCAAACTTCCCTGGCATAGAGAAGTGCCAGATGTGTTTTCCTTAAAAGATAAGCTTAGATGTATTTCCAGGTAAATTTAATCCATATGTTACTGATTAGTTAATTGATCTTATCAAAAGTTTCATTGATGCTACATAAATAAAGAACTCTTTATTGACTCTTTGAAAAGGTGTGGGTATATTTTGCTTTTAGATATGAGTAAGAATTTTTGGCATAGGAATTTAATTTTTTCATGTGTAAAGTTCAGTGTTGAGGATCTTGATGATTCTTGGGAACTTTGAGATTTTAGAGGGAGGTGTTAATTGGCACATGTGAGACTTGATGGTTATCTCACAGAGAGCATAATGCAGTGGCTAAGTTATATGGATACTGGAGTTAGACTGTCTTGGCATAAACCCTGTATCTATTAGTTACAAGCTGTGAATTTTATGCGAATTGTATAACTTTCCATCTGTTTAATATTCTTACACTAATGACAATGATAGGGCTACCCCAAAGGTTAAATTAGCTAAGGCATGTGAAGCACTTAGAACAGGTCTATCATATATGCTAATACAAGTTGTCCATTGTCGTGTACCACACTACAGGGATATTTTCAACTCCCAGCAGTCCCTTGGTTCCTGACTCTTAGTTCACATACCTAGAACCCATCCTTGCCAAACTGCAGTTGACAACACTTTTTACGGTTGCTTTAGATGACAGTACTGTAGGTGGCTTCCAGATGTTTATGTGAAAAATTATGCTGGGCAGTGATTTGGAACAAAAGCACACCTCTTCTATAGCTATATCAAGTCTATAGGAGGCTGTATAAATTGTTTCTTTTGGGAAGATTTTCTGTTGACAAGTGTACAGTTTCACAAGTTTGGTCAGTGTTGAAGATTTCCAACAGGGCTCTTGTCTGGCAAATGACAGAGATCAGGGAAGCCTGGACCTCTAGGAACCCACAAGTGTCCTTGTAAATAATTAAATACATTCAATTCAGTGTGATCTTTCTGACCAAGAAGATATGTTTGAGTCACATTTTCGTACACCTGATCCTGTGCTCTCCACCATTTTCCTCGGCTTTCTCAGGACCACAGTGGAGGTGCATTCTTATTTGGGGCATGGATACAACTGAACTTATTTACATATATGTATGCACATATATTATGTGAATATATACATATATTATGACATACATAGCATATGGTTATTGAAAGTTCTAAAGGCACAGAAACTTTAATACATTAAATAACATACTAATTTATTATAAATGTATTTGTAAGGTTCATGTGCTAACAGATATAATAAGCTAGAATTGTGAAAACATTCCACCATAAAATACCTGTAAATGCCAGGTAAAGTAGTTTTAGGTCCTCTTTTAAATAAGTGCCTTAAGAATTGTCTAAGACTATCGAAAATGGGCAGGAGACATGAACAGGCACTTCTCCATAGAAGACATATAGATGGCTAACAGACACATGAAAAAATGTTCATCATCATTAGCCATCAGGGAAATTAAATTCAAAACCACTTTGAGATATCACCTTACACCAGTCAGAATGGCCAAAATTAACAAGACAGAAAACAAGTGTTGGAGAGGCTGCGGAGAAAGGGGAACCCTCTTACACTGTTGGTGGGAATGCAAGTTGGTGCAGCCGCTTTGGAAAACAGTATGAAGATTCCTTAAAAAATTAAAAATAGAGCTACTCTATGACCCTGCAATTGCACTACTGGGTAGTACTCCAAAGATACAGAGGTAGTTAAAAGAAGGGCCATATGTACCCCAATGTTCATTGCAGCGATGGCCACACTCGCCAAACTATGGAAAGAGCCAAGGTGCCCTTCAACAGATGAATGCATAAAGAAGATGTGGTACATATATACAATGGAATATTATACCTCCATCAGAAAGGATGAATACCCAGCTTTTGTAGCAACATAGACCGGATGGGAGGAGATTATGCTGAGTGAAATAAGCCAAGCAGAGAAAGTCAAATATCATATGGTTTCACTTACTTGTGGAGCATAAGGAGTAATATGGAGGAGAGTAGGAGAAGGAAAGGAAATGTGAATTGGGGTAAATCAGGGAGGGAGATGAAACATGAGAGACTTTGGCCTTAGAAACAAACTGAGGGTCTTGGAAGGGAGGGGGTTAGGGGGATTGGTAGTGGGTATTAAGGAGGGCCCATATTGCATGGAGCATTGGGTATGGAGCATAAACAATGAAACTTGGAACATTGAAAAAATAAAATAAAGTAATAAAAAATTGTGTAAGACCGATGAATCACAGACCTGTGTCCCTGAAACAAATAATACATTACATGTTAATTTGAAAAAAGTGCCCTAAGAAGCAAGATCAGGAGTCCAGGGACATTAGTGAGCACTGAAGTCACTGATCAGGGATGTCTACTGATAATGGGAAGCCTAGAGCTTAGGTTTCCATGGCTACCTGAGAGGGGGAGTGGCAAAGGTAAAGCTCTGGGACATCCAGGAGGTGAGAGGTACAATGAAAGGCTACCATTTCTATCCCTATCTGAAGTCTTATGTGATCCAGAAAAATCTACACCCTTCAGGGAAATGAAATGGAAAAAAATGTACTTCCCAGTTACAGAGTGCAAGAAAATTGATTTTCTCAGTTTTTACTTTGGGTAGAGAAGAAAAATCCTTTGTGGAAAATTTGTGGCCAAAAGCCCATACTTATGTGAATTTAGAACCTTAATTCCTATCATTTACTTGAAACAAAAAGTGTAACTTGAGAAATTACTATTTAAAGTGTACCTAGCTAGGGAGTACTTTTAAGTGCCTATGGAAACAATATCCTCTCTGGAGGAAAACACTTTAAATCCAGCTCTAAAAGACTTCTCTGAGATAGAGTAATAATGATTATGGGCTCACAATAGAAAAGTAACAAAGCCAGGAGGAAGAGCAAACAAACAAACAAACAAACAAACAAACTGTAAGTGAGAGTCAGCAGAAACAACAAATAGTAGAACCTGATCCAAAGGTCTTTACATATTAGTATTTTAGGATTAATGTAACATTAAAAAATTATTAAAGACTTACAAAAGTGAACCAACAATATGAATTAGAAGCAAGAGTTGAAGCAAATAATAGTCAACTTGAAAGTAAAGCAAATAGATAAAAGTAAAATTAAAATATTTTATGGAAAGTTTCAAGAGCAGATTAGGTCAGGGGTCAGCAAACTTTTTCTGTAAAGGGTCAGACTTTTTCTTTTCATTTTTTCATTTCTTCTTTTTTTCATGTTATTGTTCTTTATCTCACAATCTTCTTTTTGCTTGTTTTGATTTTCATAATCTTTTAAACATGTGAAAACCATTCACAGCTCTCAGGCTGTACAAATATAGGTTGTGGGCCAGATTTGGGCCATAATTTGCTGTTCTCTGGATTAAACAGTGCTCAAAAAATAATTAATCATCCAGAAGTAAAGCTGAAGAAATTCTACAGAATGCAGAACATTAAGATAAAATTGTACAAAATATAAATGATAGATGAGGAGACTAGAGAATAAAGTAAAAAGTCAAAATGACATCTAGGAGATCTAAAAGAACAGCAGAGGGATGATACTTAAAATTCTGTTGTTGTTGGAGTATAGTTGACTCACAATGTTAGATTAGTTTTGTGCACACAACATAGCTATTCAACACATCTCTGTACATTATGCTGTACTTAAAAGTGTAGCTACCATCTGTCACCATACAATGCCACTACAATATCATTGACTATATTCCCTGTACTGTACTTTTTATCCCTGTGACTTATTCATTCCATTTTGAGAGACAATTGCTGAAAATTGATGGAAAATTCTCAGAATCAAGGAGTCCAGTGGATCATAATGTGAAGTCCACACTTAAGCTGAAGAAGAACAACAACAAAATACCAAAGAGAACTTCAGACCAGTCATGGTATCCTTCATAGGTAAATTGGCAGATAATTTGATAGCTGGTTTGCTAATAGCCATAAGTAGAAGCCAGAAGATGGTGAGATAGTATCTTCAAAATTCTGAGAAAGTATCACGAGCAACTTAAAATATATACTTCTGTTTTATTATAAATAAACTTCATAAAGACTATATCTGCCTCACTTTTCACATTGCTTGGGTTCTCTGAATTAGAGATGGATGAAATCACTGTTCTTGCCTTTCTGGCTATGGAATACTTAGAATGGACCATGGAATACAGAGTTTTTGTGAGTGTCCAAACATATGCTCTATATCTAAAACATAGCTGAGAGTATGGGCCTGAATAATAAAAGTCTCTGGACAACCAAAAAAAAAAAAAGGAAGATCGCTATATTAATGGTCACATTCTTTGCTAATAAACAGATCTCTCAAGCGTGTTTTCCATTTGTTCTTATTTGACATTCATATTTTGAAAATAAGCAAAGTTTTAAACAAATAATTACCTGTTTGCCCCAGGGCAGGTCGGAACCACCAAGTTTATGTCCTGAGACTGCTTTGCTCAGAAGCTATGAAGATAAGGCCTGTCTGTCTTACTCACTACTGTAATCCCAGCTCCAATGAAATGCCTTGAGCATGGTAGTGCTTACCGCATATTGGTTTGAAGAGATGAATGAAAGGATTAGTGAATAAGGCAGCTGATTCTAGCTGCAGATTGTTCAAATGTTAATAACTCCCCAAGTGGAGTCTTTCTTTCTTGGGGTACCCTTTGGCATTATGTATATGTCAATATGTGTACAATGTTCTTTTACTATATTTCACATTTATTTTTTCCAGTCTCCTTGAGGAGAAGTCCCACACATTTTTAAAACTCAAGTGCTAAGCTCAGTGCTTAGAACACATACCCACTTTAAAGAAACCTGAATAATCAATGAGTGTTTGACCCACTGACTGACTGACTGAATGGATGGATGGATGAATGAACGGATGAAGAAGGTGAAAGTAAATATCCTTTAGGGACCAGGGAAGGCGTACTGGGTAAGATAATGCCTAAATGATCTATTTTTCCTCTCTTATTTAGATACACTGTAGCTCTAGAAATATATTCTCAGACGTATGCTTGAGATAACACTAGCACATCATAGTGCTTTTACTACCATTTGCTTTACTCTGCCACCGCACTACTGAAAAGGCTCCTGCCTTCAAGAAGGTTGATGATTCTTCCTCACCGAAAACCTCTGTACCTTGCCCCTGGGCTCCCCTTTCTCCTCTCTCACCAATCTCACTCCCTTTCCAGAATTCCTCTTTCCCTTTTCCCATCAAACATCAGTGTGCCTCTGTTTTCTTGTTGCCTCTCCTCTTTTCATTCCCTGGGGAACCTATCCACCTACATTACTGAAAAGCAGAGTGACGAATAGGAGACCTCCAGCCCAGGTCCCTCTGGAGTCCTTCCAATGTCCTGCTACAGGCCTGTGTCTTCCATAGGCTTCTAAACTGTAACTCATCTATAACTAAACTAATTATTGCTCCCGGAGTTTAGAGAATGGGAATTTCTCTTAATTTCCAATCTGGAGTAGAGTTATAGGTAGCTGACTGATTATACATAACACACTAAGCCCACCCCTTAGGTCCTTCCATGCCACCGGTTCAATGGGAGCCCTAAGATGTTTACCTTCAGACTATACTTCCCTACCTATGAGACTTTGAGGGATACAGATCTCCACTGCTTGGGGGGATTCCTAGCATATCTTTTTCTGTCTTTTCAGAAACCCCAAGAATATATATTTATTTCAGGAGAAATTCCTTTCTCTCTCTCTCTCTCTCTTTCTTTATCTCACTCTCTTTTTAAAGATCTTTTCTTTATTTGAGAAAGAGAGAGGGAGAGAGAGCAGCGAGCACACAAGCAGGGAAAGCAGCAGAGGGAGAGAGAAGCACATTCCCCACTGAGCAGAGAGCCTGATGCAGGGCTCCATCCCAGGACCACGGGATCATGACCTGAGCTGAAGGTAGATGCCCAGCTGACTGAGCCACCCAGGTGCCCCTCCTTTCTCTTTAAAACTTCATTTCTCTCTCAGTGGGCTGAAAACAAAAGCCTGGAGGCTGTGATATGAATTTCCCTTGGCAAAGAAGGAGCAGACCATCTTGCCTGCTTAATGAGTTCAAGACAAAAGATTTGGAGAAATCTCTGATGACAGAGGGCAAGGTTTCCCATGTTTAAGACTAGAGAGGATCTTTTGGCAGGGGGAAATTCAGAGTATAGCGAAGAGAGTTGTTATGGTAGTACGTTCCTGACAGGGTCCTTGCCCACACCGTCCAGGGCAAATCGAAGTGTCGTATAGTGATAAAATTCCCAGATAGATTTGAGGATCTGGGAAACACTGCACCCAGTTCCAGAGTGGGATCTGCAAAGGTGAAAAACATTACACTTTCTCCATTCCCAGCAAGACTGAAGAGCAGAGGTTATGTTTTTATGTCTTGATAAGCAGATGATCCAGAGAAAGCCTCTTAGAATTTTCTGTGGTGTCTCAACCACTAGAACAGCAGAATCTTTCTATGTGCCTGGGAGCACCAAAGCGAGTTTCCCACATTCCAAGCTCAGCATTTTCCAAATACCCAGAGTAGCACCTGACCAGGCCATGAGCTGTAGAACAAGGAAGGATCTAGGAGAACCTATGTGGATCGATAGCCTCACAGTGAATGGGGGTATGGGTACAGCAGAGTAAGCCCCTGTGGATGGAGGATGCTCCATAGACCAGAATTCTCTTTGAATGTTTTTGATTTTGTATGTCTCTGGAACAAGGAGAGACTGAAATTTCTGATATTGAGCTCCCACCTGCATAGGCTTGAAGTAGAAATAAATGCCAAATTTAGAGATAAATCTGCTTTTTTTATGCATATGATTCTGCATCCTTTAGGAATTTTGATAATATGTTAAAATGTCAAGTGGTTACAAAGCATGTTGTTGAGATTTTAAAAACTAAATCATGGAAGGATGCAAAGTATAAAAGATTTCAAGTTTCAGGACATTAGGCTCTGGGTGGAAGAATTTAAAAAGAGATATAGTTTTTTAGGAGAGAATCTGTTCTTTAGGAATGTTTCTTGAATTACATAAGAAAGTAATTTATGAAAGGAGTTATCTGGCATTTCTGGGGGTTTTTTTTGTATACATTTACTTCCAAGAATTCATTTTGTTTTTTAAATACATACACATGCACTCAATGTTAATCTTAATGTTTTAATCCTAACCCCCTATTTTTAAAATGAGTCCTGATCTTGCCAACTGTGGTTTTTCTAGCCATGGTACATTTAAGGAATATTATTCTTAATTGGCAAGAAATTTAATTCCAGTTATTAAGAAGAAGGACAGATGGGTGGACTTTTAAAAGATTTTCCAAATACACGTTGAAACCAACAGGGCTTTCTTGATTCCTTATTCAAGAAAATTAGGTACCCCCAATACTCAGCTGGCTGGACTGTGCCAGGTAATTATGATACACTTTTATTAAATTTATAATTTTTATTTTTTAGTGGCTCCTCTTACATATTCAGCTCTAAATAATGGAAGATCTTAATTCAGAGAAAAAAATAATCTATTGATATATAAAGACTAATGGTAAAAGTAAATCCTCAACTATAATTTATAGTATTATGCTGCCATCAGAATTCAGCATTGATGATATTTAATGAAATAATAAGCAGTATTTTTGAGGCTGGAAAAGCAGAAGAAAGAAAATCAAATTTGAATTAGTATGATATGTGAGTCATTGAATCCATTAAATCCACTTGCCCTTAAGACTTCTTGCTGTTGTGGAAGGCATTTCACAAGCTTATAATTACATTTTGGTTTTTTTCCCGTTTGCATTTAGGCTGTAGCTTTATTAAATTATTCATTATAATATACCAACTTTAAACCCAAATAGTGTATAAATACAAGATCTTGTGACTTCAACAGAGTATTAGAGCCTTAGGAACCGAAGGTATGTGTTCTACTGTATTATTCTCTGATTGCCACTGTACTCTCCATGGCTTTGGTTGCCCCGTTGCCATATACTGAGTACTCTGCACTCTTTCCAGTGTAGCTTCATACCTTCTCTGAGTGTCCTAGCTGGGGACCTAAGGACCCTCTGCTTGGCTTATTTCACTTAGTGTAATCTCCTCCCATCCCATCCATGTTGCTACAAAAGTTGGCTACTCATCCTTTCTGATGGAAGCGTAATATTCCATTGTATATATGGACCATATCTTCTTTATCCATTCATCTGTTGAAGGGCACCATGGCTCTTTCCACAGTTTGGCAATTGTGGCCATTGCTGCGATGAACATTGGGGTACATATGGCCCTTTTTTTCACTACATCTGTATCTTTGGGGTCAATACCCAGTAGTGCAATTGCAGGGTCATGGGGTAGCCCTGGTTTTAATTTCTTAAAGAATCCCCACACTATTTTCCAAAGTGGCTGCACCAACTTGCATTCCCACCAACAGTGTAAGGTTCCCCTTTCTCAACAGTCTCTCCAACACACGCTGTTTCCTGTCCTGTTAATTTTGGCCAGTCTAACTGGTATAAGGTTGTATCTCAATGTGGTTTTGATATGAATTTCTCTGATGGCTAATGATGATGAACATTTTTTCATGTGTCTGTTAGCCATCTCTATGTCTTCTTTGGAGAAGTGTCTGATCATGTCTTCTGCCCATTTTTTGATATGATCACCTTCTTTTTGGATGTTGAGTTTGAGGGGTTCTTTATAGATCTTGGATATGGATATCAGCCCTTTGTCTGTAGTGTCATTTGCAAATATCTCCTCCCATTCTATGGGTTGCCTCTTTGTTTTGTTGACTGCTTCCTTTGCTGTGCAGAAGCTTTTTTTTTTTTTTGACAAAGTCCCAAAAGTTCATTTTGCCTTTGTTTCCTTTGCCTTTCTTTGGAGACATGTCTTGAAAGGAGTTGCTATGTTCGATGTTGAAGACGTTACTGTCTATGTTCTCCTCTAGGATTTTGATAGAATCCTGCCTCACGTTAAGGTCTGTAATCCATTTCGAGTCTATCTTTGTGTATGGTGTAAGAGAAGGGTCAAGTTTTATTTTTCTATATATAGCTGTACAATTTTCCTAGCACCATTTATTGAAGAGACTGTCTTTTTTCCACTGGGTATTTTTTCCTGCTTTGCTGAATATTTTTTTACCATAGAGTTGAACGTCCATATCTGGACTCTCTACTCTGTTCCATGGACAGCCATCCCATTGAGATCAGGAGCAAGACAAGGATGCCCACTCTCACCACTGTTTTTCAACATAGTAGTAGAAGTCCTAGCAATAGCAATCAGACAACAAAAAGAAACAAAAGGTATTCAAATTGGCAAAGAAGTCAAACTCTCTCTTTTCACAGATGACATGACACTTTATATGGAAAACCCAAAAGACTCCACCCCCACACTACTAGAACTCATACAGCCATTCAGTAATGTGGTAGGATACAAAATCAATGCACAGAAATCAGTTGCATTCTTATACACTAACAATGAAAATACAGAATGGGAAATTAGAGAATTTATTTCATTTACTACAGCACCAAAAACCATGATACCTTGGAATAAACCTAACCAAAGAGGTAAAGGATCTGTACTCGAGGAACTATAGAACACTCATGAAAGAAATTGAAGAAGACACAAAAAGATGGAAAAGCATTCCATGCTCATGGATTGGAAGAATAAGCATTGTTAAAATGTCTATACTGCCCAGAGCAATCTATATTTTCAATGCCATTCTGACCAAAATTCTACCAGAATTTTTCAAAGTGCTGGAACAGGCAATCCTAAATTTTGTATGGAACCAGAAAAGACCCTGAATAGCTAAGGACATGTTGAAAAAGAAAAACAAAGCTGGGGGTATCATGTTGCCTGATTTCAAGCTGTATTACAAAGACAGCATGGTACTGGCACACTAAGAGCATAGAATTTTAAGTTTTTAATACACATATTTAAGCTTTTTGTCATTGTTTATTATTAATCAGTATGTTTTGCTCCTCTGAAGATGACAAAAAGCTTAGCATGTTTTCATCTCTCCTCTCCCCACTGACTCCTGTGTTGAGATCATTCAAGATTTTGATTTCAGATTATTTCTTTACATTATGCATATAGAATTATTCAGACTTAAGTATAAGTGTCCTGTATCGCTTTATATATACTTTTGTTTTAATGGAAGGTGACTTTCTGTAACTTATTAAGAAGAGAGTTTCTGCAAGCCATAAATTTCTTTTCCTCTTGCACTTGAGTGGTAGCTTGGACCTAAGATTCTGGGTCAAAGTGATGTTATTTCTGTACTTTGAAGATGTTACTTCATTGTCTTCTAGCACCTTGTGTTGTTAGTAGAAGGCTGATGCCAGTCTGATTCTTTCAGTTTTGTGAGCAGACCAGCATTTTCTTTAAAACATTTTGTGATTTTTCTAATTATCCTTTTTTTTTTTTTAGATTTTATTTATTTCTTTGAGAGAATGAAAGAGAGAATGAGCAGGTGGCAATGGCAGAGGGAGAGGGAGAAGCAGGCTTCCCGCTGAGCAGGGAGCCCTATGCAGGGCTCAATCCCAGGATCCTGGGTTCATGACTTGAGCTGAAGTCAGACGCTTAACTGACTGAGCCACCCAGGAGTCTGCCCTCTAACTATCCTGATGAAATTTTTCCAAAGTGTGCTTAGGATAGCTATTTTCTCATCTTGAAGAATGAGTCTACTCAGTAATGGAGTCTTATTTCTCGGTAGCTCTGGAAATTTTCTTCTGTTACTTTTTACTCCCCCACCCCCTCAACTTCCATTCTTTCAGGTCTCTTTAGAACTGTTTAACTGTTTTAAGTAGATGTTGGCCTCCTTGACAGTCTCAATGTGGACATATTTTTATTTAATGATTTTCATCTCTTTGTCTTTTAGTGGTTATTCTTTGGGGGTAACTCTTTGATTTTTTTGTTCTCTCACTTCTCCCCAGCTTTGTTGTGTCCATTCTGCTATTTATTCTACATATTTCGTGTGTTTAAAGTTTCAGCATCATTTATTTACTAGGTAACCAGGGGTGTGTATATGTGTGTGTCTGTGTGTGTGTTTTAATAGATGGCGGTTTTTTTTTTAATCTCGATGAGAATCAGTAACACATTTTTTTTTTTTCAGTTTGAACTATTAACTCTTCTCAAGTGTTCTTTGGTTAATTTCATTTGGTGTTTGGTGGTGTTGGTTAAACTCAAAGATCTGGTTCATTCTCTGTCAAATAGATAAAATCTTTTTAAAAAAAGATCTGGTGATTCTTCCTTTTCTCCTGTCATCTTTGTGTTTTGTTATGTTTGTAAAACTCTCTTTGTCTACTTAAGCGTGTGGATTCTTATTCAAGATCTTACTTTCAGATGATTGTTGGTGAGGAGCAGGACAGAGATTGGGATGTGTGTGCCAGTAGTTTATCTTCTGGGTAATGTGTTTCCCTCTTCCTTCTTTTTTTTTTTTTTATTGTTACTTAAGTTTTTTATTTTCCAGTGTTCCAAGATTCATTCCCCATTCCCCACACCCAGTGCTCCACGCATTAGGTGCCCCCAGTACCCACCACCATCCCTCAACCCCCCTCTCTCCAAGTCCCTCAGTTTGTTTCTGTGTCCAAAGTCTCTGTGTTTTCGTTTCTCTCCCTGGATTACCCTGCTTCCCATTTACTTTCCTTCTCCCACTGTCCTCCAGGTTACCCTCATGCACCGCAAGTAAGTGAAACCATGTGATACTTGACTTTCTCTTCTTGGCTTATTTCACGCAGCATAATCTCTTCCAGTCCAGTCCATGTTGCTACAAAAGTTGGATATTCATCCTTTCTGATGGAGGCATAGTATTCCATTGTATATATGTACCACATCTTCTTTATCCATTCATCTGTTGATGGGCACCTTGGCTCTTTCCACAGTTTGGCGATTGTGGCCATTGCTTCAATGAACATTGGGGTACATATGGCCCTTCTTTTCACTACATCTGTATCTTTGGGGTAAATGCCCAGTAGTGCAATTGCAGGGTCAGAGGGTAGCTCTATTTTCAATTTTTTAAGGAATCTCCACACTGTTTTCCAAAGCGGCTGCACCAGTTTACATTCCCACCAACAGTGTAAGAGGGTTCCCCTTTCTCTGTAGCCTCTCCAACACTTGTTGTTTGCTGACTTGTTAATTTTGGCCATTCTGACTGGTGTAAGGTGGTATCTCAGGGTGGTTTTGATTTGAATTTCCCTGATAGCTAGTGACGCTGAACATTTTTTCATGTGTCTGTTAGCCATTTGTATATCTTCTATGGAGAAGTGCCTCTTCATGTCTCTTGCCCATTTTTTGATGTGTTCATCTTCTTTTTGGGTGTTGAGTTTGAGTAGTTCTTTATAGATCTTGGGTACCAGCCCTTTGTCTGTAGTGTCATTTGCAAATATCTTCTCCCATTCTGTGGGTTGCCTCTTTGTTTTGTTGACTGTTTCCTTTGCTGTGCAGAATCTTTTTATTTTGATGAAGTCCCAGAAGTTCATTTTCGCTTTTGTCTCCTTTGCCTTTGGAGACGTGTCTTGGAAGAAGTTGCTGTGGCTGACGTCAAAGAGGTTACTGCCTATGTTCTCTTCCAGGATTCTGATGGATTCCTGCTTCACGTTGAGGTCTTCCATCCAAACTCCACTTTCGAGTTTGCCTTTGTGTGTGGTGTAAGAGAATGGTCTAGTTTCATTCTTCTATTCGTAGCTGTCCAATTTTCTCAGCACCATTTATTGAAGAGACTCTCTTTTTTCCACTAGATATTTTTTCCTGCTTTGTCAAAAATGATTTGCCCATGGATTTATGGATCCATATGTGGACCCTCCACTCTGTTCCATTGGTCTATTTCTCTGTTTTTGTGCCAGTACCACACTGTCTTGGTAATCACAGCTTTGTAATAAAGCCTGAAGTCAGGTAATGAGATGCCCCCAGCTTTGCTTTTCTTCTTCAGCAATTCCTTAGCGATTCGGGGTCTTTTTTGGTTCCATATAAATTTTAGGATTGTTTGTTCCAGCGTTTTGAAGAATGTTGGTGGAATTTTGATCGGAATGGCGTTGAAAGCCCTCTTCCTTCTTGATGTCACTAACTCCCTGTGCTGCCTCTCTTCTTCCTTCCCTGAATAACCAGACTTTCTTGCTTTAGCCTGAGGGATAAAGGCCGTGCTGCAACCTACTTATGACAAGCTGTGGAGAGATAAAAGCCAGGATATCCAGGTGCTCTGAATGGATTTTTTCAAATAATGGCTCTGATGATTGCCACAGGGCCTTCCTCCACTTCATGTTTCTGTTGCCTCAAGAGTGAAACATTCCCAGAACCACTTCTACTTCAACAGGCATGTTCTTGTGGATTTTTTGGTTGTTTTTTTTCCCCTCCTCTAATATCTCAATCCCATCTTCCTTCAGTCTTTTAAGAATTCTTTAAATTCTTTACCCACCAATAGCATGTCTTCTTCTTTCTTTTGTTATATAGGACTAGATCTTTGTGGCCCTTTATATCTGTTATCTCTGTCTTTATCATATCTATAGTATTTATGCCCACAGTTATTCCCATAAATAAACCCGTATTACTGTACATGGTTCAGTAGCTTTTTGGCCATATATTGTGGCTTGGGGTAGGCATGGATGTGGGGACCTGAGTTCATTTCTGGCATTCTGTCTTAATATCCAAAATTGTCTTTAAATGGACCTTTATACTTTGATTTCTTTCACAATGGAAGGCATAACAACATTACAGCCAGGTTTAGTGAAATTCTTTCTGCAAATCATTAAAGATTATAAAAGCTGAATAGTTTTGTGTCTGATGATTTTTCTAGTGTAGGTATGGAGTGTGGAGATCCTACAGGAAGAGAGTGTTAACATGTCACTTACACTGTCTTTCCTAAATATTGAATACTTCCAAACAAGGTTGTAGTAACTATAGGATCAAAGGCAATTAAAGATTGAATTTTCTGAAAACTGCCTGAAGTGTCTATATTCTGGGTTGTTGATTAAACAAAGATCCATATGCTTGAGACACCATATGTGCAGGCAGGAGTTGACATTCTGTTATGAAAATTTAAGAGCATAACTCTTATCTTTGCCCAGATGGGAGACTGTCCTCTGTCTGTATGAAAGTTCTCCTGAAGCTTCTTTTTTTCCAAATAAGGAACTAAGACTGATCTAGAAAGCAGGCAGCTATTCACTTGAAAAGCAACATTTTTTTTTTTTTGCCATAAAATGTAGAAGGCATAACAGGTCAATGTATGAATTGGCCTTTTCCCCTCTTTCCTATCACTACTCTGTAATAATCTCACATGATTGTTAACAGTGCTTCCAAAAAGCTGGTAAATAATATTGTAAAATATCTACATCATAGAAGAATCATGATGGACTTTAATTTTCTTTTTTTTCATACTTCTACACCTTATATAAGAGATCAAATGCAAACCTTTTTAGGCCTGTCTTGCAATGCAGTGGTCACTTTCAATCGAGATACATCGAGAAGGGAGAAAAGCAAAAACAGTAATTCTAACCCTTGATTAGAGGTACAAGTGAAATGATCCCTTCCTTATTTCATACACTGATCTTTATTCTTTCCAGATTCTGCTCCAAAAGAGGTCACTACGTTGTATTTCTCACTGAGTCATTCAGAGATCCTTTGGAGACAATACTCCTAATCCAGATTTTTCTATGGAAGAAGCTCCACCATATTTACTCCTGGCTCCAAGGTGTCTTGTAAGACCTGTTTGTTCATGAATGCCAGTGTTGACAAATTTGTTCCAACATCTAAGAGAGCCAGAAACTGAAAGCTAGAACAGAATAAGACAAAAACGTGAGTTTTTGTAGATGCCAGGTAGTTCGGAAACTGACCTACTGATGTTAACTGAATTTAGTGGGGTGAGTCTACCCTCATTTCTTTCTACCCCCATTTGTTTTGGCCAGGGACTGGTTAGGAGAAGGACCTAAAATTAAGACAAAGGGGAAAATCTTTAAAAATAGATACTCGTAATGGTCAGAATATGAAGGCCACTCTTCTATTTTAAGCAGAGGGTTTTAAAGGAGAGGACAGATTGTTTTTGCCATTTGGAAATATTCAAAAATCTTTATGATCATTTAAAAATGCAATAACTTGTCTTTCCAAAACTATTTTGTGTTTAATCTATTTCAGAATTATAGAGCTACACCTAGATAAGTTAGACTCCAAAATGAATTTTTACTTTCAGTCTGTCCTGCTCGTGTACATCAGTGAAACTAAACAATTGCCGTGTGTCTCCTCCACATGATACTGGATATCAGCACTTAGAAAAATAATTTGGGGCTAAATTGTATCTTATATCCCCCCCAAGCCCAGAGACATAGGAACACACATACACACTTCCATGTACCCACTTGATAGTTTTACCTTCTTCACGGAAGGATAGCTGTTGTGTGTGCAAAGGCATGAATGCCAGGTTACCATTTGATTAGGACAACCAAATAAAAATAGAGGCACAATGGAAATTAAATCACATGAATAACTTCTTAGAAGTTGTTTTTCCCTTGCAATTAGCTGCACACACCTCGGGACTTCTTAAGGGGTCACTGTGGGCCTGGAGAGTAAATATTCCTTGGCGGTTGCTTTGTATTTTCTCCTAGATGAGTTGTTTTTAATGGTTAAAGCAGTAGAGTGCAGCCCATATATAGAGAAAGTGACAGGTGCCAGTTTTGTTATTAAATCCCAGCAGCAGAACCTCTGAATTTCAAATGAGGCCCCTTATTGGCTGCATGTGTGAGGGGTCAGGGGATGGGAAAGCGTGACTGAAGCAGAATGGGTTTCACTTCACTGAGCTACTCCAAAGTCTTCATTAAACATGGACATAACATTTGCACTTGTTTTGTTTGTTCTAGACAGTTTGGATAATTACCCTCTGAAATGGTGTGCACCCATGTAGATTTGTGTATTTATCAAGGGGAGGGGGTGTTGAGGCACAGGGAGGAGGAGGACGAAGGTTCATTGCACTATTTATTTAATCCTTCAGTGGTGATTGCATTTCTCGACCTCCATACGGAACCTCATCATTCGCTCCTTAAAACTGCTAGTTCAGGTCATTCAATTGAAATTTTATTTGATTTTAAGGGTAGCTTTTCACAGTTCTAATTTGTTCTTCTCCTCCCCCCCCCCCTTCCTGGTGGGTCTGAGGACCCCTCACTGACTTGGGAAGGAACTCTGCCCTCTCCCAGAAAATAATGAAGGGAAGAACTCAACCTTAAAGAAAAAAGACAACCAGCCTGTGAACCCCTCTCCCCCAAATAAAACAGTCTGGGTAGAGATGGGAGGAGGGAGCATGAAGACCATTGTCATCATGTTGTTCTCCTTAAAAGAGAGGATTGGGAAGGTCAGCGATTCTGAGAAAGCCATTTCTAGTGGTTCGTATACAGGAGTCAGGATCAAGCACATCTTGGTACCATGTCTTAATATTTTTTTCACCACCTTTGCTGTATTTATGCTCTCGATTCACAGATCATTAGCTGTCTTCCTCCCTGAGAAGGTAGATAATCTTGATATTTATGTACAGTGAAGGTGGAAAGCTGAGGCAGCCAATCCTATAACAGCACCTAACCAAAAATCCTAGTCACCATGACAATTACTGTGAGAATGGAAAAAGTTATTTCTGCACAGAGATTTTCTTTGTTAGGACCATGATGACATAAGAGAGGATCCCATCAGAACATTTTACATTACAGAGCTCTATTTAATTCTCTCCTGTATAATATCAAAGGTAGATAGATGGAGTTACCATTATTAAGAGCTTATTATGTAGCAGATACCATTCTAAGTGCTTGACACCTATTAACTCATTTAATTCTCATAACATAAGCATGAGGAAAGTATTATTGTTATTATTGTAATTATTTTTTAAATGATGATTCTAAGGCATTGAGAAATTGGATAATTTGATCAAGTGACAAAGCTAATAAGTAGCTGAGCTGGGATTTGAGCCCAGAAACAGCATCTGGCACAGTGGGATCTAGTAGGAAACCAAGGTCTTAGTGACATGCCTTTACTGTCCAAGTACTAAAGCTGGACGAAGCGTCCTGACAACTTGCTCTGGATTTCCCCCACTGGTGCCATCTGAGGATTATATCTCTGGAAAGGGCACCTGAAGAGCCTGTTCTCCCAGGCGACTGGGCACAGAGAGCAGTCCTCTTTCATGGAGCCGCCATGCACCATACTTGGGACGTTAAGAGTGGCACGCACCAAGGGCCCGAGTGTACATCATGCTCTACTAGGTACTGTGCGCAGTCAGACTAAGAAACAGTTCTGAACGTGGGGATCTCACAGTCTGCTAGGAAGCCAAGACACGGAACAAATGGGACACAAAAGTTAATGGAGTTTTCTTTATTTCAGGATGTGCCTACCTGGTGATTGAAAAAAAAGATTAACCAACTGATTATTTCATCTCACAGCCTGGTGTAACTTTTGAACCTTAAGAAAGGAATGAACTAACCTTATTGTTGAGTGTCGAAAATCTTAGAGTGAAGGGGAGTTCGTATGGTTCAACGGTACTTGTTGAGGATGCACATGGCACCCAGCACTGTGACTGACACATCAAAACATGGAAGACTCTTGGAGGCAGATTAGTTAGTGGGTGCTGGGCACACACTTGTCTTCCAGAGTGTGGATTGATCCCGTGCCCTTTAGCATTCAGCAGCTTGAGAATATTGTTCAAAGGAGGTGAGAAACTCCATCCACAAATAAATACGGGCACAACTAATAGTAAAAAAAATACTGTAAAGGAGAATTTCATATGTATTAGAAAAGAGAGACAAAGTTACTATCTCCAAGGACTGTTTACTTGCATTGGAAGTAATATAATGTTAATTATGAAAAAGCTAGAGAAAAGTATATGACTATAATCCCAGGTACTGTGGATTCATAATCAGGTAGCAGTGAAACTAATGAGGAAGGCCAAATTTTTTAAAAAATTTAAATTCTAGTTAGCATAGAGTGAAATATTGGTTTCAGGAGTAGAAGTCAGTGATTCATCACTTGTATACAACACCCAGTGCTCATCACAACAAATGCCCTCCTAAATACCCATCATCCATCTAGCCCATCCCCTACCTGCATCCCTCCATCAACCCTCAGTTTGTTCTCTATCATCTCTTCTCATTTGTTTTCCTCTTTCTCTCCACTTACCCCACCATATGTTCATCTGTTTTGTTTCTTAAGTGCCACATATGGGTGAAATCATAGGGTGCTTGTCTTTCTCTGACTGATTTATTCATCTAGCATAATCCACTATTGCCTCTAGCTCCATCAATGTCATTGTGAATGGTAAAGTTTCATTCCTTTTGATGGCTTAGTAATATTCCTCTGTATATGTGTGTGTTTGTGTGTGTATGTGTGTGTATCTCACCTTTCTTCATTCATCAGTCAATGGAAACAGGTTCTTTCCATAGTTAAAGCCAAATAGTTCTAATGTTCATAACCAGCACTTACATTGTCCTCTCTCAAGATTTGTTAAAGCCTATTTAGACTGAAAGTGAGGAACGTATAACTTGTTTATGGCTTCAGATATGATCTTCTTTAGCTCATCTGATATGCTCCATTTTAGGTGACTTGACAAAAGAAAGTTATGGAGGAATGGACATATTACTTGTGCAGTGTGTCCAGGAAACCCCAGCTAGTTTACTTACCTTTCTGCTTGGGCCTTGCTTTTTCTACAGCCATTAAAAACTTGGGGCTGTTTGTTGGCTAGTACTTCATACAGTGCAGGAGGGTATGTGGGATGGTGAGATTGGGAATGATGGCTGACCTTGGGCAGCATAGGTGGCCCAAGGAGCCCTGGATGTTCAACAGCACATAGGAAGATAATTGTGCTGAGCCTACCCATGTTACTTCTGCAGATAATGTATATGCAACAAACTGTGTACTGCTAAGAAAGGTCACTTCTTGTATTTCAATATGGGGAGATGTTCTGTGTTTTAGAAGTACATAAACCCAAGAAGAAATCTGGTTTTACATTCTTTCCAGCACAGAGATTCCTTCCAACAACACTCTGATCCTGAATCTGCTTAAACTTGCAGTGATAGCAAACTTTCAAGCTTTTGAGGCACCCCATTCTATGTATTAAGTTGAAATGTGTCTTTCTGTATCTTTTACCTGGCTCTTCTTAACAAAGCAGCACAAAACTGACCAGACCTTATTTGGACACATTCACATCTGCTGAATTACTCTACTCTTAAAGCTCTGTGTTTTGTTTGCATGTCTCAAAATGTGCAACTCAGAATTTGAATCAACACTACAGATGTTCTCTGACCCCGGGTCAAGCGGTAAAACACATGCCCTCCTTGAGCAGCAGGACACTATGTTTTTTTTCATACAACTCAAGATGATGTTAACTTACAAGAAGCTCTATATCTCCTATACTAGCTGTTGTCAAATGGGTGATATTTCTCCCAGGGGACATTTGGCAATGTCTGGAGATATTTTTGGTCACCACCCCTGGTAGAGTGTTTGAGGCATTTAGAGGGTAGAGGCCTGGGACACTGCCCCCCATCCTCTAATGCACAGGACAGCCCCCACCACGAGAACTGATCAGTCCTGACCAGCCATAGAGTAGAGGTTGAGAAATTCCGATCTTGACTGCCAATATCTTGAAGACAAGTTTCTCCCAAACACCAAAGCTAGTAGCTGAAGGAATAAGGGAATCAGAAAAGTGTTTAATCTACAGTAAGGAGGAAGTCTAGGTGAATAAAGGCCAAAACCCCGAGATAATAGTCTTCCTACATCAGTCAGAAGGAAAGCTTTGGCCATTATTAGGAAAACAAGACAAGCAGTGAGTTAGAAAGTCTGTAAGAAAAGCCCTAAAAATGCACAGCCTTGTGACCCACTTCTCCCAGATTATCTTAAGGGATAATTAGAGTTGAGGGAAAATATTTAGCAATAAGAAATGCTTATTACCACACAGTTTTCATAATATATGTGAAGACAACCTAAACATGTAACAATAGGGATGGCTTAAATAATTTATGATCCATCCACATAATAGAATATTATGCTGTCACTAAAATTATATGGGACTATATCCAATGACAAGGAAATATGGCATGCTCACAAAATCGTATTCAATGAAAAAAGAAAACACATGTGTTTTTGTATGTGGGCACTGGGAGGGAGGGACCTGGGCTAAAATTTTTTGTTTTCATGCTTGTACGTTCTCATTTTTGGAACTGAATAAGTACTGCTGTTTCTAACGAAAAGAAATGTTATTTTTTATTTTTTTAAAGAATTTATTTATTTATTTAAGAGAGGAAGAGAAAACAAGCAGGGAGAGTGGCAGGCAGAGGGAGAGGGAGGAACAGACTTGCTGCTGAGCAAAGAGACCAGGACCCTGGGATCATGACTCCAGTCAAAGGCAAACACTTAACCAACTGAGCCACCCAGGTGCCCCAGAAAGAAGTTATTTTTAAATTTAAGAGTAATCTTAGGAAAAAGAAGATCTAGAATACATTGAAGAGAATTTTATGCCACTTTAATAAGTAATAAGCGGTATGGATAGACTGAATCTGAGGGGAAAAAAGACATTTAAAAAGCCTGGGGAAGCAGTAACATTAGGCCAAGAAATAATAATCAATGCATTTAATTATCCAAACATAGATGGACAGAATATAATAAGAGTTGGAGGTGAGATTTTCACAAAGAATAAAGAACTATTTCCTAGAACTGGCAGTTCACAAGCAAAAGAAATGCGCTCTTCTGACTGTGGCATTAAAGAAGCTTGTATAATGCATTAACTGATGATCCTGTGCTCTTGGTTACAACTCAGAGAAGAATCTAGGTCCTCTATAAACATCTTTCTATAGCAAAGGGACCATGCAAGGGTTGGCAGACAAGAGGCTCGGTTCAAATATCATCTTCCTTTTGCTTGACTGCATGAGGTTTCTGCACCTCACACTCCCTGTGCCGTTCTGATGTTGGAACCTCCAGAGAGGCCTGTTGAAGGTAGAGAAAATACAGAGGAAGACTGCAAAGCGGACTGGAGGCAGAGTCACAAGGAGCAAGGAGAGTAGGAAAGGAGGAAGAAAGGAAGGCAAAAGTGGATGCTAATAATGTTAGTTTTCCTTCCAGATAACAGAAACTCTACTGGGCTTTTTCACAGGATACCTTATTTTATCTTCATCGCTCATTTATTTGGCAAGATAAACATGATACATTAATCCAGTTTTAGTTATTCTCCACTCATTGCAAGACCATAGTTTATCTCCGTCCCTCACTTTGTAGCTGTGTGACTTTAGATGAGTGAATTAACTTCCCTGTTTGTCTGCTGGCCTAAACTTTATATAGTAGGTCTAGTGATCAACCCACAAGGAGTTGTTGACATCTGTGGTCTTGTCTGCTAAAATCTGGCTCCTCCAGAATGGGGGGGGGGGGCACTTGAAACTTGACTTTTGGCCTAGCCTTCCTCCTTCCCTAAAAAATAACTACTTCTTGTGGTAGCTTTTGGACAGCATATGGAGGGGCAGCTACCATAGCAGGCCTGACTGAGTTATTTCCCATATTCCTGTGTTTCTACATGCAAGACAGGCTGTTGGGCTTATGGGAAAAAAGACCTTCCTCTCTCTGAGCCAGGAGCTGACACAAAGGCGACAATGGAGCTAAATTGCTCCCATCAGCATTTGTGTTTAAATTTAAGGAATGTGTATTTGAAGGAGTGGCAAACTCAGAGAACCTTGGCTGAGGCACACTTAGAGGCTTATCATTGCAGGCTCAAAATACGTAACTTTATTAAAAGAAAACATGAACCTAATGTCTTCATCCACTGCTGTTTCAACTTGTCCTCTGATGTTGGCCATGAATCAGAATGCAGATTTAAGCAATGTTTTAGTGATTATTATGCCAGCATTATCTTTTCTTCCATGTTAGAAATGAAATTGAAAGACATTTTTTTCATATTTTTAATTTATTTTTGTTTTACGACAGAGATGAAAAATGTAACATTTAATGAAGGAAAATAAAAGCCTCAAATAGCTCAATTGAGAGTTCAGGATGAGCCTCCCAAAATGTGTCACATTGCCCTGTGAATTATTTTGAGTTGAAGGCAGTCATGGCTCAAAGACTCAGGAAGAGCTTCTTACCTCCCCCTTCAAGGCCTCTGAGAACAGATAGAGGGCCTGGTCTAGGAAGAGGGCTCTCCAGAGGTAACTTGTTATAAAGAGTGTAGGCTAGGTGTGGTAAGCTGGAGGAAGCTCAGCTGGGCTTGGAGCTCACACTCCTCTGTGTATCCATATGGTGTAGCAAACACTTACCAAACATTTGCTCTTCTTATAATCCTGTGATTGTCTTCCTTCCCTTTGAAGCCCCAGGCCCCTATCCTATTCCTTAGCTCAGGAGGCATAGAAAACCTCACCTACCAGACTTGCCCTTGAGTCTCCTATTTTTGGGGGTTTCTGTACATTCAAAATTAAATTTATTTTTCTCCTTTGGTCTGTCTCATGTCAATTTGATTAGACCAGCCAAAGAGCCAAGAAGGGAGAAGGAGAAAATTTTCCACCCCTACATATGTATCCCTGTCAATGAGTTACGGGAAAGAAAAGGGGAAAAAAATTATATATATATATATATATATATATTTGCGCTCCAAAATGTAGGCTTCAGGGACAGAACCTGTTTGAAAGGAGGCAAGCCTCAGTGGGCCAGAGGTTGAATTCCTACCTTAGAGAGTGACTTAGCTAGGTCTTTTATGCTATTCTATGCCTGAGTTTCCTTATCAGAAATAGGGTGTACAAAATTCTGTCATACCTTACATACTTACTCTCTTAATTTGATTTAAATGACTATGTTTTGAGGCTTTAAAGTATGATTAACACTTTGAGGAAGCCGCACTAATCCATAATAATGTTTTAAAGTACTAGACAGAATTACCTGCTGAATAGAGACAATCAAAATCTTTTGCCTTCTTGGACTTGAACTAAGGATTAAATATGGACACTTCCTCTTCCATCTTTAATTCCATGCCTCTCTTGATGAAGAAAATGTAGGATAATTGGTGACATTATTTGATGTGTAGAATAGGAGAATCTCCTTTTATTTCTATTTTGGCTAGAGAATGGTAGACTGAAGGTCCGAAGAGGCCATAGAAGTCAAGTAGTGAGACCATGGGACCGTCCATTTAGACAGTGAAACTGACCTTCCTTCTAGGGAGGAAGGCCAGGTTGGCCTAACGTGCATCTTCACAACTTTTAAAGCAAATAGTTCTTTGAAAATTGTTTTAAAGAGAGCACTTAGTTAAATGATTATTATAGCATTTTAACCGTAAACTCATCTGCAAGCTAAATTGGGTAAATGATGACAAAAAACCGTGAAGGAAATATTTATTGTAATTTAAATCTCAGTTAATCGAGCTAGAGGAAAATATCCTAAGAAATCAGAAATTCAAGAAGAAAACAATGAAAGGCATAAGATAAATCATTAAAATGTCAGTGAAATGCCTGCTGGGTCAAAGTATAGTACTGGATGAATCACAGAAACGGATGCATTGTGATGCATACTTTGTCTCAGGGAAGATTTTCCCAGGTATTTTCAGAAACCAAGGGGTTTTTGTAGAAAGTAGAGGAGTCACTTCCGGGACCAAGGGATATCCAAGAGGGCAGCAGGCCTAGAAGTTCTCGGATCAAGGAGAATTTCTAGGGGGAGAAAGGATCTTCCCACTATTTCATTTGAAAAGATTCCAGTCTTTAAAGAAAAGTTTGAGGATTATATAATGCCTTTATTTCAGAAACACTAAAATTTATTATAAAATATGTCACCCTATATACATACTTTTTTGCATTTCTTTTCACTGTTTTCTTTTTACACAAGCTCATGATAAATTGCTCAGAAGGGAAAAATTTTGTTTGCTTAACAGAATTTTAAAAAGCCACAAGTTTTAGCCATTTCCCCCCTCCCTTGGGTTGTTTGGTAAAGAAACCAATGTGCTATTTCTCTTTTTAGGATTTATTTTGGATTGTAAATCCAAGAAAATTAAATTTCTCTTTGCTAATTAAAATTAAATTTCTTTCAAATGACAGGGATTTACTAAAAGGCTAGAATGGATTCAGAGCAGAAGTTTATAACCAAGTGCAAATAGAAAAAGGTATGGACATTTAATAAATTTGAAACAAGGCCTTGCACGTGAGGAGTTTGGAGTCTAGTTGGGCAGGCAAGAGGACAACCCAAGAAGTCACAATGAGTAAGAGGGAGTTCCTTTTCCCAGCTAACTGTCCTGAGGTAAGGATGATTAAATAGAGTGTGGACTGTGTAGGCAATCAGAAAAAATAAGTCTTACAGAAGAGAAATAAAAGCATTAGCTCACAAGGGTTTTTCGCCACATCACCAATAAAATGTTAAGTAAAGAGAAAAACTGGTACCTTCCAAAGACTTAGCTGCCAAGGGGCTTGGCATTTCCATAATGGTGCAGAAGGAGAGACATCTCTGATTTCCATAGTACTTTGTAATTAATTTGGTGCTCTTATGGAAAATTAATTGGTTTTTGGATAATGAAATAGAAAGAAATATTCAGACTCTGGCATATTAAAAGAAATTCTCTTTAATAGACACAATGTCAGCCTGATAATGTGGTCTTGCTCCCTCAGGTGCTCGGATGCCGTTCAGGGTAGCCCGAGAGAGCCTCGGTGGCTTAACAGTTAAGCAAGCTTCTCCCTTGCAACTAAAGCTAAGCAGATTAATTAAAACTTAAAAGCATTATGATTTAGTTATGAATAACAGTTTGCGGTGACAGAGCTCCCCGTCTATAATTCACCATAACAAAATGACACTTGGGCTCGCTGCTGCTATAATTAGCTTTTGATATAGTATTTCTTGGAAATTTCTCGCCAGCCACAGCCTGTGCATGTTTCCAGATGTCCTGCACATACTTAAAAATGGTAAACATTAATTTATAGGGATGACAGCTGTGGGTCAAGTTTGAGGTTGATTGATAATTCCTTATTCAAATGTGTGCCTATGCGGCTTCATCTGTCATCCCCTAGTGAAACAGAAAGCCATTCTACCACATTCCTAGTTAATATTTCATTTTTTTTCATAAATTATCTGTAAAGGCAAAAGCAATAGAATTTAGACCTTTCTCCACCATATGGCGTGGAATATTAATGGAGCTGAAGGTTTTTAAAAATTATTTTGCAGCTAGAAGGGTTGTGATTTGTTAACCTGACACATTTGTGTTTGCACAGTGCTAAGCACACAGTGGGCGCTCAATAAGTGCTTCCCAGTGACTGTGAGGGAGCTCTGAACACTTTCTAGATGACAGACCATAATTCCTCTGAGCAGCCTTCCCATTTTATAAATTAAGAAACAGCAGACCTGAGAAGTTTTCCTAAGGAGATGATAAAGTGATTCATCTCTAGGTCACACTCAATTTGAGAACACAGAAATTGACCTGTGCTCACAGAAAATCTGTCCTTTCTGATTTTCAGTGAGACTTAGAATCTTGCCACACCTTCTTTCCCTTGGACTGTCTGCTGGAATCAGGATAGATTCCTGAAACATAAAGAAAATGTCGGTCATTTAGCAAACCATTTTGTTTCTAAGGCACCAATTTGGTTGAGTGAACTTGCCACCCAACTGGCTGACCGTTTTTTTAGTTTTGAAATGCTGATTTTGCAGGATTTGGGTGCTTTGGGTGCATAGCCCTGATCAGAATGCCTGAGTCCCTGCTGTGAAAGTCTAGGCTGCAATGTCAAGACAACAGAAGATCTCATCAGTGCATTAAAATGTGCAATACCTTTGGTTATTGGATCTTCTGCAGACCGCATATCTGGTTTTGACCCTAAGCTTTAACGGCACTGTGTAGCCAGCCGTCAAACCTGTATTACTTTAGCCCAGTTCATCCAAATGGGACTAAAGCCTCTTATTGTGCTACCAGAAACAAATTGAGGTTTAAAAAGATATGTCGCTTCCTGGAAACAAGGAATGTTTGCCATTTACACTTCAGAGTCCCTTAATTATGAATATGTTCTTCTACAAAGCAGCTTTCTAAACCAGAAAATGTTATTTCATTGGATCCAGAAGCAAAATGAGGAAATTAAGATGCAAAGAATTTTGGTGACTTGCCTAAGGTCAAACGTAAATTTGTAAGTGAACAAAAAATAAAAGCAGGGAATCTTTTTAAAGGTGGAATTGCGTGTTTTCCAATGAAAGTGTTGGTTGCCATTGTTAAGTTTTTCTTTTTCTCCCTGTGCTAAATGCTCACAGAACTCTGATTATCAGAGCAGGCCACCTCATCAGAAAACGGGTATTCATTTGATCTGGGGTGGACAGGTGAGCAGAACAGGTTGTAGTAAACCCATAGGGTAAAAGATTTTTGTTTGTTTTCTTTTTGTGTTTTGGAGAGTTTATAAACTCTGCTCAGATGGTTGAAGAAATCTGCACATGTGGTTGTCATGGAGTTGGTATTGGGAGCAACTGAGTGTCTCTCAGGCTGTGTGTGGTTGCAACTCTGGGACAAAGGGAAAAGAACAACATTTTAATAGTTATAATGTGTAATATGAGACATTGGGCAATCATGGCATTTTATTTTTTAAATATTTCAAGTTCATAAAAGATTTGGTGATAAATTTCCAATGCAAATCAAAATTTTAAAATGCAGAAGCCTATTCTAGAATGTCAAGTAAAAACAAATTTATAAACATTTAAATATTACAACTATAATTATTTTGATAAAAATATTAGTTGCTAAATTTAATAAAAATAAATCATATAAGTGAATCACAAAATAAAAAAATTATCTTCAAAATGAAAAATAGAGTGACACTTGACCTTTTAAATTATATATTGCAATCCCATTAAAAAAGGTATTACTGATATTATTAAGTAGTTGTTAAGTATATCTTTGAGAAAAACTTTCCATCTGTAGAGGCAGTTTTTAATCAAAATTAGTTATAACTACATTAGTAATAAGCTAAATACTTTACTTCAACTTCAGATAATTTCATCTCTTCATCACCCATGAGAATTTTCTGAACATTTTGTTTTTGAGCAGGAGGACTAAGGACAACAGTTTTTAAAAATAGAATCCTTTTATTTTGTTTCCAATTAAAACTGTCAGTTGGTCAGTTGTCTTCTGTAGTCTTAATGTTCAGCTTCTATGTTTAGCTTTATTTATCTGTTCCTTATTTTTTATTCCTTATCTTCATCTTTGTTTTTTTTAAAAATTTTGTTTATTTATTTGACAGAGAGGGATACAGGGAGAGAGGGACCACAAGCAGGGGGAGTGGAAAGGGAGAATCAGGCTTCTCTCTGAGCAGGAAGCCCAGTGTGGGGCTCCATCCCAGGACCCTGAGATCATGACCTGAGCCAAAGGCAGATGCTTAACAACTGAGCCACCCAGGTGTCCCAGTATTTATCTGTTTTCTAAAGCTCTGTTACATACATCAATTTCAGCAGTCCTGTTATTCATTGTCTAATTTGGGGGCAGTCTCTGAGCTGGAATAAGAGTTACTCAGGCAATAGGAGTTTTTCTTTGTCAATTCTCTTTTTTCTTTCTCTTCTTAAGAATTATGGAGTTAAAGAACACTTTCTAAATCAGGGAAGCACTATCTGATGCAAAATGTTAATTTTGAAGGGGTGTGTGTGTGTGTATGTGTATGTGTGCACATACAGAAAGTGTGAGAAAGTGAGAGAGGGAAACCTTATGTTGTACGTGATTCAGGACTGAAGAGTTTTTCTGTCCTTCCAAAGCCATCCAACACCAATAAAGAATATCTGGTGTTTCGTACTCTAAAACTACACTCTGACAGGTAATTAGATATTGTGGAGAATACTGTCTGCTGCTCCACATGATGTCCCTTTTTGTGGACTCAAGAAAATGTTTTAACTTAACACTGGGAGAAGCTTGCTGCTTCTTAACAGCTGCTGAAATGCTATTAAGGTCTTGGAAATTTTGAATTATGCCTCCTTTGTCTTTGGCGGCTAGGGTACTTAGAGCTCATTTGCCATCTATTCTTCTATACGGGAGTTTCTTGTATACACTTCAGTATACTAATTTTATCCCATTTCAATTACTTTTCTACCCTAAATTTCCCTTTTTCTTTTGACATTTTTTCCTGTGATATTTTGTCCATGTGTTAGAGGCCTCTGTTTTTGTTTTTATTTTTGTTTTTGTTTTGAAAGAGAAAGCAAAATAGAGAATGAAAAGATGAAAGAACTAAAGGAACTACAGAAGGAGGAAAATTACAAAAAGGAAAGTCTAAAATGAACTAAAGAGTTATGCAGTTAATTTGGACTGCATAAAGAGCTAAGCAGATGGTTGACACACCACTGCTTTCTTAGCAAATAAAATCTTGGGATGCTTTTTCAATGTTCTTTTTGTTACTTCTTGTGAGCTTCTTCTGATATGAGCTCCTGGTTGGCAAACACAGCGTCTCAGTCATCTTCGAATCTTCCCAGCCCTTCCTAATGTCTAGCACTTTGTCTAGAACCTAATAGAAACTCTGTAGGTAGGCACTGAGTGAAATACATTATGCAGTACCCAGATTTTCAGGATGGCGTGAAATATTTTGGTACTTATTTAACATTGGTTCTTTTAATGATTTCACCAGAAACACAATAATCAGGAGAAAAAGAAACATCTAGTGCTTACGGTAGGGGTAGAAGAGGGTTATGTCAATGATTTTTCTTCTGCATGAAAAGGACACAGCTCTTTCAAATTCAGCAGCTGAGTGAACCCATATGCCTTCCAGGCAGAATGTAGCCAGGCTAATGCTACAGATAATGTAATTAATTAACCCTTTTGTAGTCTTAGGATTTCAAACTTCTAGGTAATGGCATTTGTGTAGTAATTTCCCTTGGTTCTATATAAGATCTTTAGTAGAATCACAAAATAAGATTTGCATTTAAATGTAAATGGTGGAAGTAAGGTCGTGAAAGTTATTGAAACGGATACTTGATAAATTTGGATAAAAGTAGCTTCATACAATAAACTATATCTTATATGATCATTCGTGTTCTGGAAATCGTTGGTGAATGCCCACGGTTGTTTAGTCTTTGCTTTGTCACTTCTGTTCTGGTTTGGTTTGATAATCAGCATTTCTTTTTAAATGAATGATGATTTCAAACTCTTGGAGAGAAATAACCATATTTTATAGAAGTCAGTAAGTTTAAGATGATTTAATCACACTAGAATGTGCTCAGAGTACATCTGTAACAGGATATGGGTGCATAGAGAGACTCAGTGAATGAGTGACTTGTTGAAACGAAGGTCATCTAGTCAGCTGTCCCTAAATGAGACTCCAGAGTGGAGTGTCTTCTCATAGGACACTGCAGGGCACAATACTAAATGCATAAAGGGAATGGAGGGGCCCCCAGCAGAAAATGGTGAAAAATCTATCTATGCAAATTTATTAACGTACAGATATTCTTAAAATGTGTTAGTCTTGAAAAGTGACCATTAAAAGTTTGATATTTGGGGCTCCTGGGTGGCTCAGTTGGTTAAGCGACTGCCTTCAGCTCAGGTCATGATCCCGGAGACCCAGGATTGAGTCCCACATCGGGCTCCCTTGCTCGGCGGGAAGCCTGCTTCTCCCTCTCTCATTCCCCTTGCTTGTGTTCCTTCTCTGGCTGTGTTTCTCTCTGTCAAATAAATAAAATCTTTTAAAAAAAAGTTTGATATTTACCTCTGAGAAATATCACATAATAAGAAGTCCCCCGTATTTGAAAATCACAAAAAATTGTTCCTACGCTCCATCTCTCCTCTCCCCCTTCCTCTCTTCCTCTTGGCTTCCTCCTTCCTGCTCCTCTTCCATTTCCATTCATTCACATCTCTAAAGTTGAATAGAACATATATCTAAATAATTCTGTTGATTTTAGATTATAATTCTACCCAGTCTGAGATAGTTTTCTTCCTTTTTCCCTTACGAAAGGATTTTTTTTTTTAATCCCAACTCTTTTCTCTGTTACTGAAACCAGTGGTTTCACTGTGTCCAATATTCATCTGTATTGATGAAATTAATGGTAGCTATTTGGTTTTGGGCCTTTAAACAGATACATTAAAGAATTTGCAATATAGTTTTCCCCAAATGTCTTTGCAATGCCAATTTAAGAAATGATGAATAGACTGAAGACAATAGTAAGTAAAACCCTGCTATTTCACTTCTTTTCACCTCTTTTCTCAGCCTCAGGTCTTTTGCTGAAAATGAGATTGGTTGCCCCAGTTTAGTTTTAGAAGATAATTTACAACGAAAAAAAGTTGGATAGGTGCATTCAAATAAACAAGGACAAAGAGGATGTATTTAGTGGAAATAGTGGAATGACACAGTGGCAGAAGGTGTGCAAGGCGAAAGAGGAGGGATGTTCTGTGAAAAAGTGCACTAGATGCTTCATTCTAGAAGAATTTAATACATGGAACAAGTTGATTCAGCTTTACCCCAGTATCAAATACATCCTTAGATGTTAGATCTTAGATGTGTATTTTATTTATTAGTGGAACTTCCAAGTTTGGTCATGGAACAAGATGGTGAGTCTCTGATGAGAAACAGAAACGATTCACATGCATTTGACAATAGAAGGCACAACTGTCAAGATACACAGAAAGGGGAAATTTGGGGCTTTCAAAAAATACGGCCCAAGTACAGACTTTGTGAAATAATGGTCTACTTGAAGCTAACCTGTGTAATCACTTCTAATTGTGTGCCATTGTCACATCCTGTAAATTTAGGACTTGGGCTAGCTAGGGGTAAGCTGTTATAAATAGAAAAGAACATTGTTTTATAACATAAATCCATTTATAACATAAATCTTCCTATGGATTTATGTGACTTGAGTCATACTCCATGACTCCTGCTATAAACACATGTGCTATTTATATTAAATCCAATATTTATTTATTTTTTCAAAGATTTTATTTATTTGTCAGAGACAGAAAGAGAGCACAAGTATGGGAGCGGCAGGCAGAGGGAGAAACAGGCTCCCGGAGGACAAAGGAGACCGATGCCGGACTCAGTCATGACCTGAGCCAGAGGCAGTTGCTTAACTGACTGAGCGACCCAGGCATCCTTAAATCCTATCTTTAAAGCTAGAGATATCTCTGCAGATAGGGGTAGAAGTGAAATGTCTGCATTCTTGATGTTTTGCACTTTCCTTTGGGCATCCTGTTGTATTTAGTCTTTGTCAGATTGAAAGCTCTGAAAGCATGTGGTCCAAGCAGGAGGAATGTCTCCACTTTCCTCCCCAAGTGGCTGGTATCAAGCTCCCAATAAACAGAAGTTTACTGCTACAATAACAACTATGAGATATAAAGTTTGATAGAAAAAGAGAAATTAGTCCTATACCAGGCACTATGGTAATTTTGTTTTGATAAAACCTCAGGGCCAGTAAGGTAGGTTGTATGAGCAGGAGGAAAAGGAAAATGTACCTGGTTTCTGGTAAGGATGAAACTTTTTGGACATGGAAAATGCTTTCCTCAACACCTTTTGTGGACGAAGCACAAAAGAGTGAGAGCGAAAGATTGCATTTCTTTTCAAATACACGGATTGGTCAAATGCCTTCCTCTCACAGTATCCAAAAAACAGGTACAGCGTACTGCCTAGCCTTGAACATGGCCCATTACATGATCCTGCTCCCAAGTCTGAGTCAGTAGAAATGCTTTTCCACTCCAATGATGACTTAAATAGTTTGCAACTTGTGATCCAAGCTCCTTGGCTCTACTTACCCATTTTCTTTTCTTTACCTTTATTTTTGAACTCTTGATTCAGTTTGCATTTAGGTACCAGAGGCTTCTTTTATCAAGGGGGGAACCGAGGCATTGCCGTTGGTTATTGTCATTCATTCTCCAACTAAATATAATTTCAGCAAATCTTCATTTGATATTTTAACACATACATTTTGTTTGGGGAAATCTGGCTGATTCATAAAATCTTTTGGGGTTTTTAAACACAATTCCACAAGAAAAGCTTGTTAGTGGTTTTAGGGTAGAATAAAAAAAAAAGTGGGGACATCAATGACTGGTCTCTTCTGCACTTCTTTCTTTTTTTTTTTTTTTATTTTTTTCCCCATAACCCAGCAACCCTACATCCCCCCACCCCCCTCTCACTTCAGCAACCCTCAGTTAGTTTCCCGAGATTGGGTCTCTTACGGTTTGTCTCCCTCCCCGGTCCCATTCTCCTGCACTTCTGAAGGATTTTAGAGCCATACCTAGTTTTCAGATCTCTGAACTTCTACAGTTCTCTAGATCTGCTTTGAAGGTGTGCAGAATAATAGCATTCAAGCTACTGGTGCCATGATTTGCATATCTGTCCCAAGGAACTTTTTCTTAATATAGATGGATTCTCTGGACCATCAGAAATTCTCCAGTCAGTACTTTCTTTTAAATTATAAATTTATCGAAGTCCCAAAAGTTCATTTTTTGCTTTTGTGTCCTTTGCCTTTGGAGATGTGTCTTGAAAGAAGTTGCTGTGGCCAATGTCAAAGAAGTTACTGCCTATGTTCTCTTCCAGGATTTTTATGGATTCCTGCCTCACGTTGAGGTCTTTCATCCATTTCGAGTTTGTCTTTGTGTGTGGTGTAAGAGAATGGTCTAGTTTCCTTTTTCCATATGTAGCTGTCCAATTTTCCTAGCACCATTTATTGAAGAGACTATCTTTTTTCCACTGGATATTTTTTCCTGCTTTGTCGAAGATGATTTGACCATATATTTGTGAGTCCATATCTGGACTCTCTCCTCTGTTCCATTGGTCTAAGTGTCTGTTTTTGTGCCAGTACCATGCTGTCTTGGTGATCACAGTTTTGTAATAAAGCCTGAAATCAGGTAACGTGATGCCCCCCAGCTTTGTTTTTCTTCTTCAACAATTCCTTAGTGATTTGGGGTCTTTTTTGGTTTTAACGCTTTGAAAAATGTTGGTGGAATTTTGATCGGAATGGCATTGAAAGTATAGATTGCTCTGGGCAGTATAGACATTTTAACAATATTTATTCTTCTGCTCCATGAGCATGGAATGGTCTTCCATCTTTTTGTGTCTTCTTCAATTTCTTTCATGAGGGTTCTGTAGTTCCTCGAGTACAGATCCTTAACTTCTTTGGTTAGGTTTATTCCTAGGTATCTTATGGTTTTTGGTGCTATAGTAAATGGAATCAACTCTGTTTTCCCTTTCTATATTTTCATTGTTAGTGTATAAGAATGCAACTCAATTCTGTGCATTGATTTTGTATCCTGCCACCTTACTAAATTGTTGTATGAGTTCTAGTAGTTTGGGGTAGAATGTTTTGGGTTTTCCATATAGAGTATCATGTCATCTGCAAAGAGAGAGAGTTTGACTTCTTCTTTGCCAAGATGAATATCTTTTATTTCTTTCTGTTGTCTGATTGCTGTTGCTAGGACTTCTAACACTATGTTGAATAATAGTGGTGAGAGTGGGCATCCTTTTCTTGTTCCTGATCTCAGAGGGAAGGCTGTCAATTTTTCCCCATTGAGAATGATATTCGCTGTGGGTTTTTTATAGATTTTATGAGGTTGAGGAATGTTCCCTCTATTCCTATAATATGAAGAGTTTTAATCAGGAACGGATGTTGTATTCTGTCGAATGCCTTTTCTGCATCAACTGAGAGTACCATGTGGTTCTTCTCTCTTGTCTTATTGATTTGTTCTATCATGTTGATTGATTTGTGAGTGTTGAACCACCCTTGCATCCCTGGGATAAATCCCACCTGGTCATGGTGGATAATCTTTTTAATGTATTGTTGGATTCTGTTAGCAAGGATCTTGTTAAGAATCTTGGCATCCATATTCATCAGAGATATTGGTCTGAAGTTCTCCTTTTTGACGGGGTCTTTGTCTGGTTTGGGGATTAGAGTAATGCTGGCTTCATAGAAAGAATCTGGAAGCTTTCCTTCTGTTTCAATTTTCTGAAACAGCTTCAGGAGAAAAGGTGTTATTTCTTCTTTGAATGTTTGGTAGAATTCCCCAGGGAATCCTTCTGGTCCTGGGCTCTTGTTTTATGGGAGGTTGTTGATCACTGCTTCAATCTCATTACTAGATATATGCACAGCAAAGGAAACAGTCAACAAAACAAAGAGGCAACCCACAGAATGGGAGAGGATATTTGCAAATGACACTACAGACAGAGGGCTGATATCCAAGATCTATAAAGAATTACTCAAACTCAACACCCAAAAAGAGGATGAACACATCAAAAAATGGGCAGAAGACATGAAAAGGCACTTCTCCACAGAAGATATACAAATGGCTAACAGACACATGAAAAAATGTTCATCATCACTAGCTATCAGAGAAATTCAAATCAAAACCACACTGAGATACCACCTTACACCAGTCAGAACAGTCAAAATTAACAAGACAGGAAACAACAAATGTTGGAGAGGCTACAGAGAAAGGGGAACCCTCTAACACTGTTGGTGGGAATGCAAGTTGGTGCAGTTGCTATGGAAAACAGTGTGGAGATTCCTTAAAAAATTAAAAATAGAGCTACCCTATGACCCTGCAATTGCACTACTGGGCATTTACCCCAAAGATACAGATGTAGTGAAAAGAAGGGCCATATGTACCCCAATGTTCATTGTAGCAATGGCCACAATCGCCAAACTGTGTAAAGAATCAAGGTGCCCTTCAACAGATGAATGGATAAAGAAGATGTGGTACATATATACAATGGAATACTATGCCTCCATCAGAAAGGATGAATATCCAACTTTTGTAGCAACATGGACTGAATTAGAAGAGATTATGCTGAGTGAAAGAAGCCAAATAGAGAAAGTCAAGTATCACATGGTTTCACTTACTTGTGGTGCATAAGGGTAATATAGAGGACAGTAGGAGAAGGAAAGGAAATGGGAAGTAGGGTAATTCAGGGAGAGAAATGAAACATGAGAGACTTTGGACTCAGAAACAAACTGAGGGTCTTGGAGGGGAGTGGGTGGGAGGATGGGAGAGCCTGGTGGTGGGTACTGAGGGCACGTATTGCATGGAGCACTGGGTGTGGGGCATAAAGAATGAATCTTGGAACACTGAAAAAATAAAATTAAATTAGAAAAATTATAAATTTGTCAGACTGTAAGACCTTTGAAAAGGAGGTCTCCTTGTTACATTTTTCTAGTTTCTCTTTCCTTCCTTACATTTCACTGTATCAATATTGTGTTTTATTTACCTTTCTTTCATGGCTGCTGGGGAAGTTAATCTTTCTTTATATTTCCTTCCCCAAACTTCTCCAACTCAATGTATCTTATGACAGAGGAGTACAGACAAGCTCTTTAATAAATAGAACTAAACAGAAATATTCAGAAATGTGGCTAATGATAGAGTATAATATGTATTATAGCAAAAATCACAATTTAACTAGACAAATTTTATTATGCCCCAAAACATTAGATATTATGCTGATACTGAGATGATTATAAAGAATGTATAGTCCAGAGAGAAATATTCATTATATAATAAATTGTTATAGCAACTATGAAATTATGAATAAATATAATTTCAATTGCATACAAAAATATATATAGAGAGAAAAGAATGGAATATAGTGCACCAAAATATGTAAAGGTTATCTCTGACTATTGGTATTATTTTATAAATATTCTGCCAGGAGCATGGATTTCTAGCATAAATTACTGACACTGATTTACTTAGATCCTACTGGGCACTTGGTGCTGTGCTAGGTATGTGGAGCTATTATGACATTTAATCCTGGACTCATCCTATAAAGTAGATATTAATCTCATTTTACATAGAAAAGCGCACATCTCAGAAATGTTGAATAAATTATATTAGGTCACATACCTAGCAATAATAATTACTCTCATTTTACAGGTGAAAACACCCAGGCTCAGAGAGATGAATTAAGTTGCTCAAGGTCATCTTGCAACTAAGTAACAGGACAAGTTTTAACCTAGATCTTTTTGATTCCCCAACTCCTGGTGTTTCCAATATATCACTGTGCTCTCTAAAACCAAATGAAAAATGACAGTGAGAACAAAAAGTACATTAAGAAGTGTAATAATGAAAGAGAAGATATCCAGTAGGAAAGCAAAGGAGTATTTTGTCTCTGACTTCTCAGCTAATTAGTTCTTTGTGAGCCCTCAGACCCTCTTCCAGAGACCTGGATCTGTGCGATGTGTATGAAAACATAGTAACTTTTCACAGTGGCTACCTTCCCAGAGTTTAAAAATTCACAAAGCAAATGTTTTCTGGTGTCTCACTTAGTAAATGTCTTCTTCTTGTTCTACCTAGTAATAATCCTCTTTTGACATACGTTACATTGCAAGCGGAGAGACAGAAAAGTTTGTATCTATTGTCAGTCTGCAAATAATGCATGCCATGGGCTTATGGTTGTATAATATTTTTTCTTGGCTCATTGTTTCCTGTCTGTTGCTGGGCTAAGAAAATGCATCCAGAAAGTGCAAACATTACTGGCATAAATATGGTATGTCACCAAAAACTGCTGTGGAAACTCAAAAGATAGATAAGAAATAATGAGGTTTATAGATTCATTAGCATTTGAATGATGAAACATGTATATGTGTTAGTCTTTTGATCAATATTGCCCTGGAGGGAAAGTACTGTACTTAATTGTCTTTCCCAGACCTTCCACTGTGGACATCTGGATGCTATGCAGTCCCGTAGCAGGACATTTCATTCCCTCGGTGTTGCAGAATTCAAGTTCCTATTTTTTTTTTTTTTTACCAGCGATGGCATAAATTACAAGGAAATGTGTGAAAAATCTTGGTCAGAATGCTAGAAACATTTCCAGGAGGCCATCTCTTCTGTCTGCATTAGCCTGATTTGACTATCATTCTAGGTAATTGTTAAATTTGGGTGATTTTATTATATATGATATATACATCCGTAAGCTGTTTCATTAGCTGACTTTTACTGCTCTGTGAATGCTTCCTTTTTGTAGATACTGTTCATTTTGCAGTTACACAAACCATTTGCAAACATTGTACACAGAAGGCTAAAGCAACGTTTTATGTGGAAGAAATCAAGTGCGTTAGAGTCAGAGTGACCTGGCATCAAATGCTGATGTCATTGTTTTCTAGCTGTGATAGTCAAGCAGTTATTCAATCCATCTATGCCTCAGTTTACTCATCTGTGAAATGGGAACATTAAGTGAGTAACACAAAAAAGCTTGACTCATTATAGAAAGCATTTTGTTTCCTTCTTTTTTTTTAACCTCTTCTCAATGATCTGTACTGACAAAATGGTCAGAGTGAACTAGTATATGTAGTAAAAATCTAAAAAAGGGTTTGCTACAAAAACATTATTTTTAAACTGGAAATATAGTACATGACTTTTGTGGAGAAGGGACAGAGGTTTTGCCCATTTTAAGCTTGTACTAAAATTATTTCCCCAAATGCTGGCCAGTTGAGGGAGGGGAGTATGCTTTAGAAACAAACATAAGACTTATGGCAGCCAGTGGCTGGTGTGGGATATCACATATGCCCTGCACAAAATATAGAGTGCATATTCTATACGTGGATAATTGAGAATTTCTTATATTGAGTTTCCTTGCTTATGACCTGGTGGCACACATGAAGGATGGGGTAATCCAGGAGTTAATGGAGGGCAAATTTTAAAATGCCCCGAAACGTATCTTCCTATAGAAAAGGATGCCAGTGTCTACCAGGTTTCTGCTTGTTAATTTCTATGGTTGCTGCTACTGGGGAAATTGTCCTCATTTGCATTGTCTTTCAGTGACCTACCTGGAGGCGAACACCTGCAGACACTTTATGTTCACAGAAGTATCACTTGGGACAGAGACCCACATCCATTCAGTGCAACCAACTATGTTAAAATAACATTATGGGCAAATATTTCAAAGCTTAACATTTCAAACGATCGCTTCACATACTATTTTACCCCCTCTTATTGCTCATGAGTAATATATTTTGCTGCCAACATAACTTCTTGGCCTCTCCTTTGCCCTGTGTGTTTTTAACTTTGCAGATGGAATTCATACATAGTTTTAATTGTAAGAATTCAATTATTATGTTCACTTTTTTCTTTTTTTAACAAGAGAAAAGAAAGAGTCCCTGGTGAAAGACTGATTTGATTTTAGTTGAAAATAAAGAATGAATAAGAAATAATAAAAAGGAAATGCGAATAGGTATATGTTACTTATAAATTATGCATGTGTGCATGATTACATATTAAAGAGAATCTGTTAGTCATAAAAATTATCATTTGCATATTGTTTCATCTATAAATGTGTTTATTCTCAATACAAGTATGTATGCCTATGTAATGAAAAATAATATTGTCCACATATAAATTTTACTTTTTAAGAAAAGTGGTCTGGAAAGGAAAATTCTGAATATGTATCAGTGTTTTGTTTTTTTGAAGGTATAAGTTTCTCCTTAAAAACTCTTTCCTTGGACTGCTTACAGCATTCTCTAAAATAATGGTTTGGAGTTGAAATGTTTCCTTTCCTGAATTAACATTCAAAGTCTTTATTATATGTATGTATGTATGTATGTATTTATTTCTATTTGTGTGTGTGTGCGCGTGCGCACGTTTGTGTGCTTAAAAATTATAGCAAAATGGATTCAGCTGGTTTGGGGTTATAAGAGATTTTTTACAGAGCACTCCTTCCCTCCGTACTGAGATGCTGTTTGCACCGAAGCTATGACTTTATGTTTGGTGTGGTTACAGAACCCACCAGAGGAGGAAAATCAAGCCGTGTTTAAAGGAATGAGGTTAAGAATTTTCAAAGTGATTATGACTTACATTAACATGTTGAGCACAAATGCCATAGAAGTGTAGTTGGCTATTATTACTATTTTTTCGAATCACTGAAACAATTAATGAGTCTGTCTTAAAGACTTTTTTCCCCTAGGCAGTCATACTTAAAGGTTCCTGTGTTTAGGTTTCAGCTTTTCATTTGGATCTTTTCAAACCAGGGAAATAAAGAGTAAAATTGTGAGTAATCTATCTCAGGTGACTCTCAGCAAATTAATCTTTTTATTGATATTGAGAGGCATCAGGTAAATCCTTTAACAACTATTGGTAGTATATTGGATTTATCTGTATATTGATGAGGAACATGGGACATAGAAAGTAAATGTTTTGCTACATACATGTACAGAGGCAGGATGTGGTCAAAAATGCATTCTACTTAATGACCCTGGGACTCACGTGACGGGCGCAACCAACAGATGACTTACCATCTCCAGTAGTAAGTCTACAAACCCTCAGGCCAGGACACTTTCATTTGTGATGTTAACCTATTTATTGCCCCAGAATAGTTATCATCTGGATTATGAATGTGTCTTCTCTCCTCTAGTAGACATTTCAAGAAGATTTATTCTTTCTTCTTACCTTCTGAGTCTGCTCTGTCCAACGGTGCACTTTCAGTAAGGATCAAGATATCTTAAATATTTGGTTGAAAACAATTCTCCTGGGTATTTTAGTGCAAATAGAAAGTTATACTTGATAGAGTTTAAATAAAGAAATATAGGTATAAGTGAGATATAGAAGTAAATTCTATATCTGTAAGTAGATAAATAAACGAGAGTGAGACTTTTTAGAAATAAGTCCTTATTTCTATTGATGTAATCCATACACCTCAGGACTAAGTATTGCTTATTGTGGCTTTTAATAAAGGTCACTTTATTAAAGGTCCGTTTTATTTTAGGAAGCCATCAGATGTCCCCCAGGGGGGCCCACACAGCAGAATCTTTCTTCTCTTCATGAGCAGAATTGGAGATTTCCTAATCTCACTGGCCGCAGCTATCACTCGGGGAAGGTAAGGCAATTCCACTCTTCACATCGGGTAAAATAAACCATAAAATAAAGGTAAAATAAACCTTTCTCTAAGGAAAGAGTCGTTTGGTTCTGTTTGGATCTGAATTATCCATCCCAAAGAACTGTAACAATCACATGTTGAATATATTTGCTTTTCTTTTCCTTCCACTTGCATTGGAATCATCCAGCAAGAGTTCGGAGTGAGAGATTGGAAACGCTTGGAGCTGCTGGGACAACATTCACCCAACTTCCCATTAGAATTTGAGACGAGCTCCACAATGAGTGGGCCGACATGATCCCTCCCTCTGATGGAATTAATATTAATTCTGAAAATCCAACACCAGAGACTCAGTACCCCCTGAGAGGGTGTACCCTAAGTAAGGGGGTGGAAAAGGAGGCGAATGTGCTGGCACCGCCTATCCCTCCCGCAGCCCATTGGCGGGGAGCGGAATTAGAAGTTTCGAGGATAAATTTCTCCCCGAGCAGTCTCTCTTCCTAGTTTTTCCGCGAAGAAACCTCGCGCAAATCTGAAAATATTAATAGACTAATTACCAGTGCCTTAATTTGCAAGTCCGATTCGTTTCTCCCTCTCACCCTCCCGGCCCACCTCGTCTCTTCCTTCATGTATTTCAGCAAAGGAAGAGTGGATCAAGGAGGGGGGGACAGTGAACTTAGCCACAAAATAAGTCAAGGGAGAAATGAAGTACTAATTAAGAAAGCCGGGGTGTTATGCAAATGGCTCATGCACCGAAGGCAGCCTAATGAATGTGCCCGGAGTGGATGGGGCGTCTTCGCCGCGCCGACAGCTGGCTCCCAGGAAGGTCAGGCGCAGGCGGGCGCGCGGGAGCATAATCCTTCAGATTGGCAGCTCTGCCCCCTGGTCACCGTTTGATTATCTCCCAAATTGCTGTATTTCACAGAGATAATGATTTTTTATGGTCACAGATTTGAAGACAACTGCTGTATCCTCGGGGTTGTCGTTCTGCAAGGAGTCGCTGCTGCTTCCTTCAGAAGAGGGAGAGGGGGAGAGAGACACAGTTTCTTCTCCCTCTCTCTCTCTTCTCTGCCTCGCAACTTACTTCCTGGAATGGTTTATTATCATAACGAAAGCCATATATATTATGATGGGAATCGCCCCAGTTCCGATTAATCCCAATCTTTTCTCCGTTACTTAGCCGTGGTTAGAGTCTGAAATTGCCTTTTCTCTGGTCTTCCGAGCGTTCCAGTACTTTCTCATGCTCATAAAGAAGGAGGTGGTCCTCTCTGCAAAAACCCAATGTAGTTGGGACTTCAGAAGTGGAGAGGAAGGTGCATCTAGTGGCTTGCAAGAAGTGTGTGTGTGTGTGTGTGTGTGTGTGTGTGTGTGTGTGTGTGTGTGTGTGCGCGCGCGCGCGCCCACGTGCCTGGGCCATGTTTGCCATGCGTCATTACTTGGGGCCTGTCTTCTGAGAGCTGAAGAGGGTGCAGGTGGGAAGTCTGTAGGTCACCTCCTCTGACCCCAGTTGGAGCTTGCCCAGGGTAGGGAATGAGACTGTGACTCATCGTCTCTTTTAAGTTCTTTTAAAAAGCCTTCAAGGTGGGAGCCTTTGGCTGGAGCTCCCAGGTGGGATTTTCATTTAATTTGAATGTAAAAGCAATCAGGAAAAAAAGAAAAGTTTAACCATATGATTACTCCCCTTGAAGACTGGTTTATTTAGCATTGGTTATAAGATTACTTGTGAGCTTAGGGCTTACAGGAGCATACTTATTTTTCTTTGAGAGGGTGACACTGAACTGGTATGAACTTGATTTTCTATTTATACTGGGGACATCGCTGTACTAATTTGGACCCATTTTCTGCAAGGATGCTCTTTTGAGCTGATAAGGGAACATCAAGGTTTTCCAACTGGAGTAACTGCAACTTGAAAACAATTTGTGTTTCAGTTCAGCCTTAATTATTCCAACATTGCTGGTATTTTAATATTTATGAAGAAAGGGATTGCCCCGGATTCATATTTTAAATCACTTCTCTCCTCTTAATTGAAGAAAAAGGTAAATAGTGGAAATGAAGCCCCTTGGCTTGAGTCTTGCTTGTGCTTATCTAGAAACCATGAATTCAAAGGTGGCTTGATATATCCTGTTTCCTATCAAATATTAATTTCTTCATATTTTTTCATCATTTCTACTATATTTAGTTACTATGCATTTATTTCATTTTAAAACACCTTATTTGTTTGTGGGGTTCTTTGTGTTTATCTACAGAGCAATCTTTCAGAATAAAAAAAGGGAAGGTTCTATCATTTATTTTCTTGTGTCTGTAGCTAAAAAAAGACACAAAACAGAGTGCTTCTGCAGACCAGTTACCCACATCTCATTAGGTCCCAGCCATTTCTTTTTTAACATGAAAGTCCTGTGTTTACTCCTGGGTGAGTTTACATTGAGAAATAAATTTCCAGCCTCACTAAGAAATAAGATGCTTCTCTGGCATCCTGGTCCATGTTCATATTATGAGTAACAAAGCATTTTTTTTTAGACATTATTATCATTCCTTCAACAGTTTCAAGGATTCTTACCAGGTATTGCTGTAGGAGTAAAGAAGAAAAAATCTGGCAAAGTAAAAGGGCAAGGTGAAGGGGTGGGAATTGCTGCTTTAGATGGGATGGCCAGGCCTCTTGAGCCATTGGTATTGAGCTGAGACAAGGAGAATCCATGTGCATATCAACTGGAAGAAGTGGCAAATGGTAAGGCTATGAGGTGAGACCTTGAATGCCTTGTTTGAGGGATAACAAGGACAGTGGCTTGGGAATGGAATTAAGCAAGAAGAAAAGAGTGGGAGATGAGATCTGAGCGTGGTCTTGGTGTCAGGTCATAGAACTTTTACAGATGATGGGAAGGAGCATGGATTCTATTTTAAGTGAAATAGACAGCTTGAAACAGTCTTCTGCAGATGGACTTTGACGATTTCCATTGTTCACAATTATAAAAACATTGAAGTGAGCATCCTTGTGTATAAACCTTTGCACACTTGTTTATTTGTTCATTCATTCATTAAATAAATATTATTGAGTGCCTACTCTGTGCCAGCTGCTGGGCCAGACACTGAGGATCCAGCTGTAGAGAGATCAGACATAGTCTTTCCCCACATGGAACTGTATAGTATATGGGGTATATGATCTCCCTTATTTATCCTCAGGATATGTTTTAATTATTTCTTGAGGAAATAGTCTTAGAAATGGAATTATTCCATCAAAAAGAATTCACATTTCAAATCATACACACATGAATTATATATTAAAAAATAAATATACATCTGCCCTCCAGAAAAGTTGTACCCATGCATATACCGACTACCAGTGGATAAAAGTGACTATTTCCTCTCCTCCACAGAAAATGCCCCCCAAAAGATACACTGGCAAGATAAAAGAAAAAAAGTATATCTCTTCCTCTTTTCAGTTTGTGTTTTCCCAATTATTAAATTAATTGAATATCTTCACATTTTGTATTTTCATTGTCTTTCTAAATTCAAAGTGGGTTTATTGTTGCTAATTATCAATGCACAGCCTAGATATTACTTATGACTTATTCATAATAACAACAACCTACAGCCACAGAAACTAAGACTTATGAAATGTATGCTTAATGCTAGCCTGGTACTAAGCTCTTAAACACATCATTTCATCTAATCTTCACCAAACCCAGGGAAAAAGCACTGCCATTTTCCTTTCAACCCATTAGACTTTAAGCTTGGAGACAAGGACCACAGTGATTTTGCTCACTATTATCTGCCTCTGGCCTAAGTAAAAAATCATATACATTTGGCACCTGTTTATACATGAAAAGTTGAAGCACAGTGATTTTAAATAACAAAACTCCATAGCTTACTGGTGAAGCTGGGGTTTGAGTCTGACTTGTCTTCGTTTAGAAAATGTGCTCTTAGCCTGGTGATTTGCTTATTCATTAACAAAATTTTCTGAAACCACAAAGGTATGCACATCACCGCTTCTGGCATTCCAGATGCTTGAAGTCTGATTAACTGTGCTATAGTTGTACTTTCTTAGAGTTTTTTTCAAGGGATGGGCTGATTTCATGTAACTCTATTTCAGAATAGTTTTCAATAGAGGCAATGCGACATATAACCCATAATTTACCTCTCAGCCCTGGTCTGCCCCCTAAGCTCCAGAGTTTTCTGTTTACCTGCCTGTTTATTACTCCACTTGTGTGTTTGAAAATTTTTTTTATTTGCTTATTTGAAGAGAGAGAGAGAGCGAGCTCAAGTAGGGGGAGGGGCAGGGGGAGAGGGACAAGCGGACTTCACACTGAGCAAGGAGTCCGACGCAGGGCTGGATCATGACCTGAGCTGAAATCAAGAGCTGGACACTTAACCACCTGAGCCACTCAGGCATCCCTCTACTTATGTGCTTAGAAAGCATCTCAAACTTAACATACCCAATACAGAACTCTATTCCAACTCCAGTGTCCCAACCTGCTTTCCAGATAAATTCACCAATCCCGGTAAAGGACACAAATATGTGTTCACATATTCAGGTCAAAAACAGAGCAATCATCTTTGATTGCTAGGCTTCCTTCCAACACTTCACCGCACATTCTCGAGAGAGTCTACCTTCGAAATACATCCTGGATCTGGCTGTGTTCATTCTGACACCTGTTCTCATCATCACTTTTGGTCTCACCTACTAAAATAGCCTCCTCCTAGAGTTCCCCCTTCCATTTTTGCCTGCTTGCTGCCTATTGCCAGAATGATCCTCAGAAATACAAGTAGATTTCCTGCTCAAAACCTTCAGTGATTTCTCCTTGTATTTGGAATGTTAGGCATCTCCAGTCCTTCCAACTCTGCTCTCTGCCTTCCTCTTTGAACTTATCTCTGTCCTGGCCTCCATACTCCACCTGTATGCCTTCTTGCTGGTACCCGAGCCCCTCAAACTGATTTTACACTCAAGCCTTTATTGGCTGTTCCCTCTGGCTGGAGTGCCTCCCTCCTCCACTTCAGTCAGCTGTCTGCCCAAATATCTTCTCAGAAAGGATGTCTCTGACCATTCAATCCAGAATAGTGTCTCCCACACCCCTGACTCTCCTTCACTGTTATCTTCTCCATTAAAATTTGCTTCCCTTAAGGGCAGAGACTCTAACCTGTTTGACACTGGAACAGCCCTTAACATATACTGGGCAATCAGTAAATACATTCACATGAATGGATGAATGAATGTAACTGAATTCTATGCTTTTGTTAGCAAATAAGTAAATTGATTTAAAAAATGACTCAGCTAAAAACACACAACTAAGCAAACAAAAACCAAAGCATGTGATTCAATTTACTTTGGAAAATATGATCATCATTCTTGTAGTGTGAGGCAAAATAATGGATGCTCAAGTATCTGCTATTTGAAAATCTTGGTTAACTGAATTTTGTTTTAATTATTCCAACCGGCTTTGGATAGTAGAAATGAAATCTTGAGCTCAGAATGGTCGCATTCAGTCTATTAATGATCTGGATGCTTTTGTTGTGCCCAGATGTGATGAATTCAGCTCATGTACTTCATGTGATCATGTACTTCTGGGTGGTAAATTCTAGGAAGAGGTCAGAAGAGCGGCTACTTATGGCCTGTGTGTGTGTGTGTGTGCACGCGTGTGTGTGCACGCATGAACATTATGACTTAGAAGGGATATTAGGATAGACAAACACACTACCTTAGGTCCTCTGAGCTCAGTGCCTGCCCAGACCCAGACCTGTCTCAGATTCCCTTTGGGGCTTGCTGAGTTAGAAGTTGGTTGAGCTTTGTCTCAGGTAAGGACACATTCAGACAGCACTGTTTCCCCAATTCTGGACATTGCCTCTTCACATCTCAGGAAGATAGTTGCCCTCACCTCCTACCCATGATGGACATACCCTACTTTTTATATGTATAGGTGTTTTCATGCTCAAGAGTCAAAGGCCTAGTCCCAAACTATTAAGGTGAAGTAGGTTAAAACCAGACTACAAGAGATAATATCTCTTGGATGTAGGCTAGACCATATCACAGAGTTAAGTAAAAAAGAAAAGCTGTTTGTTTTAAATTGTATTATTTTCTCGAAATGTTTCAAAATGAAAATGGCATTAAAGGGTATACGGTGAAAAGTACCGGACCCCCCAACTCCAACCTTCTGTTTTCTCAGCACTTGGTTTCCCTCATCAGGCCATCAATATCAGCTTCTCATATTTCTTTCCAGTAATAGTTTATAGAATAAAGAAATATATGGTATATGTGTATATGTGTGTGTATCCAGTATCATTTTTATACATTTAAATAATACGAATGGTAGAAAATCATATCACTCTGCATCTTGCTTCTTTGTTGTTGTTGGGAAAGCAGTGTAATAAACTTCTTTTAAAAGCAAAGACTGGAGCTGGACCGCCTGACTTCGAATCGTCCGTGCTCAAATATTAGCTGAGTGACCTCAGACAAGTCTGTGACCTCTCTGTTGTGGGAAATGAGATAGTTTGTATCTTACAAGGCTGTTGTGTGTAAATCACCATGCACATGGAACAGCACAATTTCTGTCACACGGGAATCATCCAATGTTGCTAGCTTTTATTACTGTTATCATCATCTTTGAATCTTGTAGATGATTCCCATTTTAGTACATGAAGAGGTCCCTCATTTTTATCCCTGCACAATATTGCCGTATACGGCTGTTCTCAATGTATTAACCATACCTTAGTTAGGACCCCTCCCCCCAATATTTTGGTGCTCCAAGGAATGCTATAATGAAAAACTTTTCATGTTGATCACTCTAGATCATATCGACCATATCTGCAGCATAAATTCCTCAGAGCAGAGTTTCTGGGTCACATGGTGTGTTCATTTAGATCTTTTTTTTTTTAGATATTGCCCAGCTTCTCTCCATAGAAGTTGTACTAAGTTCTGGTCCCACCAGCAGTGTGTGCAAATGGTGTTCACATAAACACACCTCCTCCTTGAGAGGTATGCTTTAAATTTGCATTTCCCTGATTCGGAAAGACTTGGAGCATAGTTTCATGTTCAGAAGCTATTTGTCGTTCTTTTTTTCTTTGAATTCTCTGTGAATGTGTTTTCCCTATTTGTTTCTCCCCCCCCCCATTTTTTATTATTAACACATACATTATTAACATATTTATTTCAGGGGTACAGGTCTGTGATTCATCAGTCTTTCTTTAAAAAAAGATTTTATTTATTTATTAGAGAGAGAGAGAGTGAATGAGAGAGAGCATGAGAGGGGAGAAGGTCAGAGGGAGAAGCAGACTCCCCACAGAGCTGGGAGCCCGATGTGGGACTCGATCCCGGGACTCCAGGATCATGACCTGAGCTGAAGGCAGTGGCTTAACCAACTGAGCCACCCAGGCACCCCTGTGATTCATCAGTCTTACACAATTCACAATACTCACCACAACACAGACCCTCCCCAATGGCCATCACCCAGCCACCCCATCCCTCCTGCCTCCCTCCAACAGCCATCCTGTTTGTTTCCTTAGGTTAAAAGTCTCCTCTCTGGTTTCATCTTGTTTCATTTTTTTTCAGCAGGTGTGTCAGGATGACCTAGTGGTCTAAGGCTCCAGACTCAAGCTTTCACTTCCTTATTTGTTTCTACTGGTGGTTGGCATATTTACTATGTATTTATGCAAGCCCCTTGCATTTTGAAGAAGTACGTGTTACAAGTATTTTCCCCAGTTAGTATTTTTTTTTTCTTTTGGCTTTACTTGTGGAATTTTTTGCCACACACAAAATTTTTTATTTTATGTAATTGAATTTTTTAAATCTTTTCTTTCATGAGTTTGATGTTCTGTCTTCTAAGGAAAAGTTTAAATGAGTTATAGTTAAAGGCTATAGATTTGTAAGATTGTGATTTGAGTTTATAATTGTCTGGCTTTCTCTCTTCCTTATTTGAATTTAAGTTGTTTGAGGGCAGAATTTGTGTGAATTAACTCATATAAGTTGCTTTATATGAATTAATCCACTTAATCTCCATAACATCCCAAAGAAGTGAGTACAGCTATTATTCTCATTTTATCCTGAGCTCAGAGAGGTTGAGTTATCTGCTTAATATTACATAGCTACCAAGTTAAATGTTAGGATTCCAGCTCATGTGCTTACCTGCACAGGAGGCATAGTCAACAAAAGTTAGTGGATTTTTCTATGGACCAGACTCAGTAGTCACAATTTGTGACCAAAGGACATGAAGTCTTAGCATAATGACCTTTATTTAGACCTCAACTCCATCCCAACAGAGATGAACTATTCTGGTACAGCTTTGCAAAAAATACATATTTTTTTGAAAATCAATGTAAAGAAGTCTAAAGCTGAGCTAATTCAGCAATCTTTCTCTTTATGATCAGTAATGTTAAAAAAAAGGGTGGGGGAAATATTTCCCCTTCCCTTCACTATACCAAGAGAAGATTGCAGGCCAAGCCATCTAAACTTGTGTGTAGAATTGATCTTAAGCCATAAGTTAAGCAGAAACCTAATGATCACCTAGAACCAGACAGCAGTGAGCATGAATAACACCGAGAAGCATGAGACACTGTGGGTCTTTGAGGTTTAATGCGCTACCCCATTTGGAATTGCAAAAGAATGCCTTGGCACTGCATTTGATGGGCAAGAACATCTGCGCAGACAGAGAAACTAAGAGGAATCTTCAAAGAAGCAACGTGTTGTCACTATCCTCTTAAAATTTGGCTTCTGGTTAACAAAGTGGTCAATTGGGCAATGTCATTCCAACCAAATATTCATACAAAACAAAACTAAAAATACCATCTCTGTACATTTTGACACAAGAAATGTATCTTGGAAGTTCATCTTTGTGGCAGCCTGTATGTGTCTATCCAAAGGAAGGTCATGAATCACTTCATTCAGTGTTGGCTATGTTTATCATTTTTTCACCCCAGAAACTTTTTTCATTATTTTTAAGTGAGTAATTCCAATTTAAGCACTGAAATAAAATCATTCTGCCTGCTTCTGAATCTGGACTTGATTTTTCTGTGTATAAGAAATCTACTCTCCTATGTACTGTACTACTGGTAAAAATATAGGAAATTAACCCAGATTTATTCAACATATATTCAGTGTGGACTTGTCACTTGTAAAAAATCTGAACTCCTGAACTGTAGCACTCAGAGGGTTTTGACAGACATCACACAGAACTTCTGTAGCTTTCTTGCGTTGTGAGATGTTCATTAGGAAGAACTAGAAGAGGGACCAAAGAATATAAGGTAGAAATTAGAATCATGTTTTATATAATCATTCTATAGACCTAAAATGTGGAGTTGGACTGAAGACTGACCTTTCACATCGAGATACATTTCTATGACTTTAAAGGTTTTTGATGAGTCAATTTGTGATATACTTTTAAAAACAACTTTATTGAGAAATAGCACACATATTACAATTCAGCCATTTAAAATATATCATTCATTGGTTTTTAATGTATTCACAGATATGTGCAGCCATCACTAGTCAATTTTAGAACATTTTAATCACTTTCATAAATAACCTGGTACACTTGAACTGTCACTTCCCACACTCCAGCCCCCTTCTCCCAGCCCTGGGTAACCACTCACCTGTCTACTGTCTTTCCCTGTTATGGATATTTCATATGAATGCAATTATATAATATGTGACTTTTTGCAACTAGCTTCTTTCACTTAGCATAAGTTTTCAAAGTTCATCTGTACTGTAACCTGTGTTCATTCTTCTTATGGCCAAATGTATTCCATTGTATGGATATACCATATTTGTTTATCCTCCTGTCATTTGATGGAAATTTGGAATATTTCCACCTTTGGGTTATTATAAATAATGCTACTACAAACATTTGTGTAAGTTTCTGTGTAAATGTATGTCTTAATTTTTCTTTCAATATATATGTAAGAGTAGAATTTCTGGACCATGTGGTAACTTCATGTTCAGTCTTTTGAGAAACTGCCAGAAGGGTTTTCCAAAGGAACTTGAATATTTTACATTCCCCCCTGTGATATATGAGGGTCCCGACTTGTCCACAATTCCCTGATAGTTGTTATTATCTGACTTTTTGATTCTAGCCAACCCAATGACTGTGAAGTGGTACGTCAGGCGTGTCCTCGTGGCTTTGATTTACTTTTCCTTGATGGCTAATGATTTTGAGCATTATTTTATGTGCTTATTGGCTATTTGTATATCCTTCTTGAAGAAATGCCTCTTTGTATTCTTTGTCCCTTTTGTAATTGGGTTGTCTTTTTATTTTGAGTTAGAAAAGTTCTTTATATGTTCTGGATAGAAGTCCCTTATCAGATACCAGCTTGTAAATATTTTCTCCCATTATTTGGGTTTTCTTCTCACTTGCTTGATGATTCTTTTTGAAGAACAAAAGTTTTAAATTTTGATGAAGCCCAATTCCCACCTTTTTCCTTTTTCCTCCTGCTTATGCCTTTGATGTCATGTTTAAGAATCATTTGCCAAATCCAAGGACATAAAGCTTTACCCCTAAATTTTTTTCTAAGATTTTATAGTTTTAAATCTTTGATCCATTTTGAATTAATTTTTCTGATATAATGTAGCGGTCCAAATTAATTCTGCGTGTAGTTCCGCATGCCCTCCAGTGGTCCCAGAATCATTTGTTGAAAAAACACTGTCCTCTTAAACTGGGTTTCTGGTTAGCAAACTGATCAGTTGAACTATATCATTCCAACCAAATATTTATATGAAACAAAATGAAAAATACTACCTTTGTACATTTTGTATAAGTGCCCCCTTTGCAAGATCCTGCAACCTTTGTCAAAAAACAGTTAAACCATAGATATGTGTATTTATTTCTGGATTTCCAGTTCTATCCATTGACTTATATGGACTACAGTGTCTTGATTACTATTGCTTTGCTGTGAGTTTTAAAAGGAAGTGTGAGTCCTCCTGTTTTGTTCTTTTTCAAGATCGTTTGGTCTACTCTGTGTCCCCTGATTTTTCCAATGATTTTTTAAAAAATTGTACTTTATTTTTAGAGAGAGCATGATTTGGGGGAGAGAGGCAGAGAGAGAGAATCCCAAGCAGGCTCCGTGCTCAATGTGGAGCCTGATATGGGGCTCGACCTCATGACCCTAAGATCATGACCTGAGCTGAAATCAGGAGTTGGGCACTTAACTGACTGAGCCACCCAGGAGCTCCCAGATGAATTTTAAAATTATCTTTAACTTCTAAATTGGATGAGATTCTGAAATGGACTGTGTTGAATCTGCCTATCAGTTTGGGGAATATTATCATTTTAACCATGTTAAACCTTCCTATTCATGAACATGGGCTCTTTTTTGTGATGTACTTAAAGTATTCATTCATTCAACAAATATTTATTGAGCAACTAGAGTGTGCTATGTACTTTGGATAGACCATATCAGTCAGGCCTTCTTCTGTTCAGCGTCTTTCCTTTAAATGCTTGTCCCTGAAACTCTCCCTGACCTCCCTCAGATCTGTCCTCAAATACACCCTCTCACTGAGGCCCTCTCTGGTCAGATACTTCATCCGTTACCTCCACCTGCTATCTCTTTGCCCTACGTTATTTTACTTCTTAACAATTGTCATTATTTATTATGTATTTTTATTTTTTTTTTAGTTTTTTTAAGTCCTAGGAATATGACAATGGACAGAAATCCTTGACTTCATGGAGCTTACACTCTAGCAAGAAATACAGATTAGAAAAAAGAAAAAAATATGTAAAATGTATAGAATGACAATAATAACTACTCTGTGAAAACTAAAGTTGAGAAAAAAAAGGACTTGGAGTTACAGTTTTACACAAGATGGCCACAGGCTAAGGACTCGCTAGCCAGTAGTTAGGCAGTTATCCAGGGAAAGAGCACTAACGGCAGAAGGATCGGGGTGTGCAAAGGTCTGGAGGTGGGAGCAGATGTGGACACCGGGAGGAGCAAGTGGGAAACCCGGGGGGCTGCAGTGCAGTGAAACGAAGCTAGGGAAGTAATAAGACACTTTGTAATGGACTTCAGTGTTCAAGAAGATTAAGGATCATGTCTGAGGGGATACAGTGTCTATGAGGGGTTGTGCTCCCAAGCATGCATGATGAGGATGAAAGCACAGAATGTGGGAGTGAGGTAGTAACAGTGTCAGATCTCTAGCTCCAAACCAGCATACTGTCAACTATCTGGAGATGTTAATGAGCTGGATAATTGCCTCAGTTATCAACTGTGCATACACAGACACTCACCAGCCTTCTAAATTAACGTTAGAGAATACCTTAGCATTCCAGGATTCTAGGATGCCTGGGTGGCTCAGTCGGTTAAGCGTCTGCCTTCAGCTCAAGTCATGATCCCGGGGTATTGGGATGGAGCCCAGTATCAGGGACCGTACTTCTCCCTCTGCCTGCTGCTCCTTTTGCTTGTGTGCTCTTTCTCTTTAATCAATGGGGAAATAAAATCTTTAAAAGAAAATAAAAGAGTATATTAGCGTGTTAGCTTTCTCTCTTCCTCTTTTGGTCTGGAAGAACTTTACTTGGTTTACCTCTCAAGCCTCTAAGATCCACCGTTGGTGTTTGGTAGGGAGCACTTCAGATATCTCTGGAGTATCATAATATAATTTAATGCTAGTGATTTATTATCACTGGGTTGTCCCTGGGGACCTCATTGAAAGAGGCACATTGTGAATATAGTAAGTAAGTAAGTAAGTAAGTAAGTAAGTAAATTGATTAAGAAAGAAACAGTAAACGGGATCAAGTGCATTTTTGATTGGAAACGGGATCAAGTGCATTTTTGATTGGTGAGAATCCGTACTTACCCTGAAATTCCTCTGATCTGTTGATAAAAGGAGGCTGTTTTGAGCAATTCCATGGCACTTCCTCCAGTTTGATGTCCCCAGGACAGGAACAATCAATTCCAGTCATTTACAAACAACAGAGAATGGCAGCGCCAGTGGCTACACTGGAGACTATAAGCCTCACCTATAAGCTATCAAATTCATATTTTTCAAAAAACACTGCACTGGCTAAACAAAAGATGTCTGTCAGCTTTTGAGTGCAGTCTGCTAAAATCATTATGTGAATTAGAACAAATAACTCATAATAAATTATATAAGGTGGGTGTTCCTATTGTCCTCATTTACTGCTGAGAAAACTAAGGCTCTGCAAAGCAGTAAATTACTAGTAAGAAGCAGAGTCAGAATGGAGGTGGGCATTCTGGTTTCAGAATCTGTGATCTTAATCACAATAATAGGAAAATCTTATGTGTAGATAAGTAACCAGCAGTTAAGTCCACTGTGGATATGAAGTTGGTAACATTTGGAAACATCTAGAGGAACATTATTCTGTAGATGTAATTGTAAGCCACATATGTAATTTTAAATTTCCTTGTAGCCCCATTTAAAAGTGTAAAAAGAAAGGGATGAAATGAATTTCAAATAATATGTTTTATTTAATTTGGTATACCCAAAATGTCATTAAAACATTAAAATATCATTAAAATGTAATCAAGGGCACCTGGGTGGCTCAGTTGGTTAAGCAAAGGCCTTTGCCTCACATCGTGATCCTGCAGTCCCGTGATCAAGCCCCGCATCGGGCTCCCTGCTCGGCAGGAAGCCTGCTTCTCCCTCTCTCACTCCCCCTGCTTGTGTTCTTTCTCTAGCTGTGTTTCTCTCTGTCAAATAAATAAAATCTTAAAAAAAAAAACAACATGTAATCAATGTCAAAAAATATTAATGAGATAGTTTTCATTCTGTATCTTGTGAATTGGGTGCTTATTTACATTTAAATCACATCTCAATAAAGAGTAGCCATGTGTCAAGAGTGCCTGGGTGGCTCAGTCAGTTAGGCGTCTGACTCTTGGTTTCGGCTCAGGTCATGGTCTCAGGGTCCTGAGTTCGACCCCTGCTTCGGACTCTGCAGTCAATGCAGAGTCAGTTTGAGACTCTTCTTTCCCTCTGCCCCTCCCCCTGCTTGCTTGCTGGCTTTCTCTCAAATACATAAATCTTTAAAAAAAATTTAAAGAGTAGCCATATTTCAAGTGTTCAGTAGCTACATTTCAATTATGGCCACCATACTGGAGGGTAAAGATTCAGATGATTGGCTGAATTTTTCACCATTGATTTTTCCTTGGTATCGTTAGAGCTGTAATTTAATTAGGTTCCATTTCCTTGTAGGTAAAGCAGGAACTCCACCAATATAATCATTACAGAGGAGGAGTTTCCAGCAGGTGCTTTTCTTCTGCTCTCATTAAGAAGTTTGTATGAACTTCTCAGCACAAAGAGTTTGAGATCCCGTGAATTTATGGCCTAAGTTATATGAGCTTTACACATATGTACTGATGTTACCTAAAATATCCCTTCTTATAATGTTTTCTTTATGAACCGGTTTGGTGGATGGAATATTTATATGCTTTTGCTATGAACATAAGCATTATAAAGGAGCCACGCTTTGTGCTGCTAACTTAACTGGGTTTGGAAAGCAAAGTGGAAAAACTATAACTTTATGATAAACGTTACCACCTCCCTTTAATGCATTAATATATTTTATAGTTAAAATAGAATGGAACATTGAGGCACTTGTGCAGAATATATAAAAGCACAGAGGCAGTGAAGGAGACCAAAAATTACATTTGAGCTTATTAATTTGTGAAAAAATCAAAATATTCTCAGACAGCTGCATCATCAACTCAGGTGAAAAATATTCTAACATGTCAGCAAACTCCACCCTGTAATCTTGCCAGGATGAAATTAAACAAAACAATCTCCCCAAATTATTAAATTCTAAGTCTGTGGGGGAATGCCCTATATTATACCTTAATTTACTAAACTATAGGCACAACTATGTAGCCACATGTCTCTCTACTTCTGTGTTGTTTAATTGTATACAGATGTACCCAGTGTTATGCAATAGACTTACTCCTTAAAAAGTGGAGTGCAAATTCAATATTAAAAATCCTTTAAAGGCACTGGGGGAGCTTGCTATTTAAAAGGTTCTTTTATAATAAGATTAATCACCCCCTAATTCCTGTCTTTGGCAAGGTAAAGTTTTAATACAGGATTTTTGTAGTTTTAAAAAAATGTTTCAGAAATATGGAGATAGATAGATAGAGAGAGAGAGAGAGAGAGAGTGAGAGAGAGAGAGAACTATTACTACATGTAGATGTACACAGGCTAGGATTTCACCCTTGCACTGAATTCTTCCATCTTATCAATGCAGAGATGTCACTCACCCAATTTTTTCTGGTCTACTGGATATCCTGATTAGCATACAAGCATACTAAGTTTAAGAAGTTCTTTATAGATCTTGGATATCCGCCCTTTGTCTGTAGTTCATTTGCAAATATCTTCTCCCATTCCATGGTCCATATACACAAGGGAATATTACTCAGTCATGAGAAAGGATGAATACTCAGCTTTTGCATCAACATGGATGGGGCTGAAGGAGATTATGCTGAGTGAAATAAGTCAAGCAGAGAAAAGTCAATTATCATATGGTTTCATTTATTTGTGGAACATAAGGAATAGCATGGAGGACATCAGGAGAAGGAAGGAAAAAATGAAGAGAGTGGAAATCAGAGGGGGAGATGGACCATGAGAGACTGTGGACACCGAGAAACAAACAGGGTTTTTAGAGGGGAGAGAGTAAGGGGATGAGTGAGCCCAGTGACGGATATTAAGGAGGGCACTGGGTATTATACCCAAACAATCATGGAACACTACATCAAAAACTAATGATGTATTGTATGGTGACTAACATAACATAATAAAAAATTAAACATAAAAAAAACCTGAAAAACAAACAACCCCCCCCCCAAAAAAAAACAAGCATGCTAAGTTTTCCCATCTTTCCCAGTTTTTCCCCTGGAATAGCAAAAACCCTTGAAAGGGTTACCCTGTGTGGTGTCTCCAGTTTTCTTTACTTACAGCTAGTGAGTTGTGTATTTTATAAGTTTGTAAAAAAGCTTCTAGATTATTGTCAAGAGTTTCTATAAAAAGAATAGAAACAAAATGATCAAAAGTATTTCCCATGGTAAAGAAAACAGGCATACACATGCATTAAGACATTTATCTCCCACACCAAAAACAACTTACTCGTGACTGTATTGTTTTGCTAGGGCCTGCCGTAACACAGTACCACAAACTGGATGCCTGAAAAACAGAAATGTACTCCCCGTTGTTCTGGAGACCAGAAGTCCAAAGTCATGGTGTTGGCAGAGCCATGTTCCCCTCAGGGGGGTAGGCACGGATCTGTACCACACCTTTCTCCTCAGATGTTTCTTGTCTCGTGATGACTGCCTTTCCCCTGTTGTCCATTCATTCGTCTGTATCCAAATTTCCCCTTTTCATAAAGACACAAATCATACTGAGTTCAGGCTCACCATAATAAGCTCATTTTAATTTGCTTACCTGGTAAATAAACTCTAAGTAAGATCTCCTTTTGAGATACTGGAGGTTAGGACTTCAACATAAACTTTTTTGGGGAGTGGTACAGAATTCAACTAAATAACAGCTAAAGTCAGACATTTGGTTTACCTTTGACCCACCTATAGGGATATGATCTCAAATGTGTTGGGGAAATTTGTGCTGTTCTTCACAAGAAAGTCTGCAAACTATGCAGACGCTACCTGGATAAAATGTTTGTTTAATCAACTCCTTTGAAATTGATCCAATCGTCCCTTAAGAAACACAAGGATTCTGTAGAATATATTTATCCATCTGTCCATCCATCTATCCACCCATCCAGCCATCCACCTCCCTCCCCATCTCCCTCCAAATCCATTGTTACTTTCACAAAAATTGCTGGGTACTTCCTGTGAATTTAGTATCTTGCAAAGCACTTAAGGGTGGAGACATTCAATGGCAAACATCAGTCGTCTTTGCTTTCAGGGAAGTATAATATAGATGATAAGACAAAGCATAGGTGTAGATACAAAGTGAACTGAACTTAGAGGGATGCCATATGTCATTTTGTAATGTAAGTCATTAATTGCTGAGTAGTCTGAGGAGGATATCACTGAATCAAGATGATAGCAAAATTCTTCAGAAAGGTATGGTCAGCATTGGCTCAGTATCAACTTTCTGAAGTCATTGAATTCTGCTTATTTTATATATATATATATATTTATATTTATATTTATATTTATATTTATATTTATATATAATTTGACATCCTAGCTTTGAAACTATTGCTGTAGCTTGATCAGACCTCACAATATTCTGAAACTCCGTACTTCCTTAATTGCCCCATGCCCTGAAAGCTGCTCATGTTTTTATGTTGATGCCTGCCAGGATCCCTGATACTCCACATTCCCATCCTGGCCGATTGTTCATCCTTTCTGTTAAGATGTGTTTACGGTATCCTTAAAATAATATCCTGGACTTTCCTCCTAGGTGCATCCCCTCCCAGTTCGATCAGGCCCAACATCTATCATTTTCTGTCTTTATGTCATCAATTATTTTGTGCCAGTTAATGTTACCCTTCATATCTCCCCTTTCACTCTTGTGACCCCAGCTGGCTAATTGCATCTGCTTATTGCATTCCCCTTACCTGTATCTTCATCCTTTCGACTCTAAGCCAACACTAGACCTCAGAATCATCTGGAAGAAATCCAGCCCTCATGACCTAACCTGAATTTTTGGCAATGGGGCCCAGTAGAGGGGCCATATATTCTTATGAGCTTCTCAAATCAGTTTGCTCGTAACCATTTAGAATATATCACCTCAAATCCTGGTTCTTTTTCAATAGCTTCACCCTTTGTTTTCATTTAGAGTTCTAAATACTCAGCGTTGATTGCCAATATCCAAGATCATTCTAAGAGATTTGGACCTTTATTCCCTCCACAGAAGAAATGCATTCTGTTCTGTTTTATGACACCACTGACAAGTTCAGATCCTCATGGGATAGAGCCAAATGGAATAACCAGAGTTGTATGGGATTTTATAGGCTCAGGAATGACCTCTGTCTCTGTATTAGAAACCTATCCTCAGTTTTAGACACACAAACCAAATTGTTTTTTATGTATCAGATTCTTAATACCCTTTCATATCACAATCCTTCATGGCAATACCAACATGTAATATCATGTCCATTTTGCAATTATTTACTATACATTTATCTTTTACATTATAGATTAATGAAAACAGGGTTGGATTTTTTCTGTAAAATGCACATAACAGTAGTGTACAGTAGTCATTCAATAAATATATGATGAGTAAGTGAATAAATACACATCTCTGCCTAGATCTTTCTTAGACACCTCCACCAATATGACATATCTAAAAATGAATGCATTATCTTTTCCCCAAACTTATCATCTGTATAGGTTGTTTTTTCACTTAAATAAGCTTTCTATTTAAGAATAGTTTTAGGCTTATGGAGACATCGATCTGTTTACCATCACTATAGTTTTGCCTCTTCCAGAATGTCATATAAATAAAATTGTGTATATATATATATATATATATATATATATATATATATATATATACATAGTTTTTCAGGCTGGCTTCTTTCACTCAGTGATAGACATCCATGTTTTTACATGGCTTGTTAGTTCATTCCATTTTGTCATTAAATCCCGCATTGTGGAGTCGTACCAGTTTGTTTACTCATCACCTGTTGGAAGATGCTTGGTTGCTTCCAGATTGCGGTGATTATGATTAAATTGTTCTAAATATTCATGTAGATGTTTTGTATAAACCAAGTTTTCAAGCCAGTTGGAATAAATATCTAAGAGTGCAGTTACTTCCTAAGACTGGTTAGCTCCTGAAGAAATTGCCAAACTGTTTGTTATACAAAGTGATATACATACCATTCCATGTTCCTGCCAGTGGAGGATGGGAATTTCTGGTGCTCCTCATTCTCTCTAGCCACTGGTATTGTCATTTTCAAAATTTTAATCATTCTTATATATGTGCAGTGGTGGCTCTGTTGTTGTGATCTTCATTTCCCTAATTGCAAATGATTTTGAGTGTTGGTTTGTCTTTTCGGATGGTTGACACACATGTTCTACACACCCCTACCCTTTACCATCGGCTGTGCAGATTGACGGATGTGTTCTTCAGAATGGAAATAGTGCCAGGGGCACCTGGGTGGTTCAGTTGGTTAAATGTCTGGCTCTTGACTTCAGCTCAGGTCATGATCTCAGGGTGGTGGGATGGAGCCCTGCATTGGGCTCTGGGCTCAGTGGGGAGTCTGCTTGAGACTCTCCCTCTCTCCCTCTGCTCCTCCCCCTGCTTATGTGCACATGCGCTCTCTCTCATAAAGGAATGAATCTTAAAAAAAAAACCAAAACGACATAGTGTCATATTTTGCTTGTTCAAGACTTCACTAAAACAGTAGTAGTAGTATTCTGGCATGGTTGCAGCTATCAACCATGACAAGCCAAAAAATAAATCTAAACCTCATTCATTAATTTATTCTCTATTGTTTGCCAAACACTAGTCCCGATGCTCCCACTTCAATTTCTCGTGCTAGGGGTTAAAATTTGAGCTATAGAATGTTTGCTTACTTATTTCGTCTAGCATGAGACTATCTATATTTTTGGAAATGACATGAGAATAAAACTCATCTCTTTCTTCATTAGCAGACTTCACATTGGGTCTCAGTGGAATACTGTTTATTGCTGTCTCCAACATTAATGATAATCTCTGTGAAGATTATATTCTGTTCTAGAAGGCAAGTCCGTAAGAGCTGGATACCGAGTCTTCAGGAAGGAACAAAAGGACAGAAAAAAATTTCATCCAAATACCACACACTTCAAAAACCATGCCAGATGTCCATGTACATGCTCCAAAATCCAGTGATTTGCCCTGCTAGAAGTTATGTGTGGACTCATACTCATATGCCCTCACCTGATTTGTTGACCACAGCATTACATAGGAGGAGACAAACAGAGAAGTACACACACAGCCCCTCAACACTTTTCTCTTTTAAAATACCAAAAAGACTACCAGATCCAAGTTGGCAAATGTCTAATAACCTTGGAGGAGGGAAGAGGTACAGAGCATGTGAGGGTATCTTCACTGCCAAGCAGATTACACCGAGGAAGCTCGGAGACCCTGGTGAACAACATCCAAGGGTTTTAGGATTCCCATCCTTTTTTTTTTTTTTTAAGATTTTATTTATTTGACAGAGAGAAACCAGCCATAGAGGAAACACAAGCAGTGGGAGTGAGAGAGGGAGAAGCAGGCTTCCTGCTGAGCAGGCAGCCTGATGCGGGACTCAATCCCCTGTCTCTGGGATCATGACCGGAGCTGAAGGCAGAGGCTTAACCACAGAGCCACCCAGGCTAGGATTCTTGTCTTAGAGGACACACTGTGAGCCAAGCACAGTGAAGCTTTGGCTCTTGGTTCATGTCCACAGTTACACCCTTACAGTTTTAATATGTTTAAAGATTTTATCCCATTAAGAGAAAAATTATCATGAGCTATTTGCATTATGTGTTTTCATGAGTCAAGATTTTAGTTCCTTTTCTGGAATAAGATTCTTCTGAGAGGAGATATCAAAGGGCTGAAAGGTATCCATGAGTCCATCAGATGACTGACATTTCAGAGAGAGGCACAGGGAAGGGAGAAAAGTGGGAGAACAGAAAGGATTCCATTTAAGATGTAGGTTTGCTTCACCAAGGCAGCCGTCATGTGTGACGTCACTATTAGATGGTTCCTTATGAGGAACTTTAATGTCTCTTTTATTTGTTGGTAATCATGATAACATAAACTCCAGTAATTTATTCTTTTTATTTAAATTTATACTGGATCCAGAAATCCCTGTATCTGCTGGTTGCCCTAGCTCTTATAAATCATCCTGAGGTGGTGTGAGTTGTGGTCTCATAAAAAAAGTTCTGAGTGAATGGAATAGATTCTGGCACATTATCTCTCTATTCACTGCCTTTGCAGTCCTCCTGGTTTTTTTTTTTTTTTTTTTTTAAGATTTTATTTATTTGACAGAGAGAAACACAGCGAGAGAGGAAACACAAGCAGGGGGAGTGAGAGAGGGAGAAGCAGGCTTCCTGCCAAGAAGGGAGCCCAATGTGGCGCACGATCCCGGGTGTCCGGGATCATGACCTGAGCCGAAGGCAGTCGCTTAACCAACTGAGCCACCCAGGCAGCCCTGCAGTCCTCCTGGTTTTAAGCAGGAGACTTCCTGTGCTGTCTTCCGGTCACACTATATCATAAGCTCTCACTTGTGCATATCCTCATACACTAAACACTTTGCTTCTTCTTCCCTTTGTTTACATGTTTTACCTGGAACACTGTAACCTCCCTGTTTTTGAATGTACTGATTTACCTTTTGGTTCTTGCTGGACAAAGGCTCTTTTACCTCTAGGCAAGCTTAACATTTAGTGGTAGTGAAATCAGGCATCAGTCCTTGCCAGGGCATGTTCATCTTTTATGGCACTTAATCGTTACTATATTATTTTATACTTACTTGTATTTTTGCTTCTCCCTGCTCTCATTAGATTGTGTACTCTGTATGATTCATCTCTGCATCTGCCAGAGCTCTTATCCTACATTCTGTCCTCCCTTAATTTCTGTTGGATGAATGTGGGAGTGAACGAACATATATACAAATGAATGTATAAATGTTTATCCTGTGTCTTCTCTGGACCAATTTTCCCTTTCTGCTCTTCATAGGTGACCAGAGAAGAAGAGGGAAAATTGTTCCTTTACTCATCACCCAGTTTGTCCAAGGTAGCTTGTACACCACTGAATTAAACCATCTAGTCGCTTTTGAAGCCAGGCTCCCATATCTATTTTTACTTTTGGAAAATCATTGTGCTCCTTCTCTGTCCCATAAATAGCTCCAGAAAACACAAAGACTGTCCTTGAGGCCTTAATGAAGTAGGCATGTTAGGGAAGCCCATGTGTCCAGGAATTGCAGCTGGCCTCTAGGAACTGTGGATAGCCTGTAAAACCCAAGGGTGGCCTCTAGCCAACAGTCAGGAAAAAAAAATGGGAACCCTTAGGCAATACAAATGCAAGGAAATGAGTGCTGCCCATGTTGTGAATGGGCTTGGATGTAGATTCTCCTTGGGTTGAGATGCCAAGCCAAAATGTATCCTGACCAATTCCTTGATTACAGCCTTGTGAGACCCTGAGCAGAAGATCCAGCTACGTCATACCTAAAATCTTGACTCATGAAAACACATAATGAATATGTGTTGTCTTAAGCTGCCAAATTTGAGGGATATTTGTCATGTAACAATAAAAAATGAACAAAGTGTTTCTGGCCAACCACGTGATATAATAACTGTTAGCTTCAGACTTTTGTTTCATGGCTAATGAGATCCTGAATGATACCTTTCCCCACGGGGTGTATAGTATCCCACAGCAGGAAGAGGAGGTGGACTGTATCTTCTCATGTGTTTCTTCAAGAAAAAAGTTTTCCAGAGTTACCTCTCCTTAGTTAGCAGTAGCTAATAATCTCCCATCTCATGGGCCAGAATAGTGTCTTATATTCATTCCCAGGTTGATCAGTGATAAAGGGAATGCTGACATCATGATGATCAGCTTGGACTAACCCAAATTTATGTTCTGGGTCTAGAGAAAGCCTAGCCTCTTCTATTACATGTGGCCACCTAGGAGTTGAACAAAACTTGAGTTTTTGGTGGCAGGAAAAAAGGGTAAAGACTGATGCTGGGTGGAGAGTAACAGTGTCAGCCTCGGTAAGAACAATGGGGCTTCACTTTTCCCATTTGTAAAAGTAGGTATCTGGACTAGTTCAAGGTCTATCAGAAGATATGATCATTGATAGTTATTTCCTGGTATGTTGTGCTGAGAAGAATTTTGTGGCCATGCTTGGGCCATGTAGGGGTAGATTACCAGGGTCTGTTGTGAATGGAGAAAGGTGAAATCATGCACTATTGTGATTCTAATATTTAAAGGCAACTATGATGAAAGAATAAAATTTATTATTTCAGGGTACAGATTACAGAATCATACTGTATTCATAGCTGGGCTTTGCCACTCAAGTGGTCACCCCATTTTAATTTTTTGGTACTTTAGTTTTCTCAACTGTAAAATAAGGGTTAAAAGTAGGAAGTCAGGAATAAATGAGATAATGTATATAAAATTCTCAGCCCAGAGGTAAAATGTATGTGTGGTATGAGCACAGAGTACTTAATAAATCTTATCCACTATTTGTAGAGGCATAATGACCATGTTGACAATTTGAAAGAAAGATTTCTTGCACCAAGGTAAGATTTGGGGCAGATTGGTGAAAAACATTCCACTCGGGGCAGTTTCACTGTTGATAGCACATTATTGTTAGGCTTAGTTTGCCTAGGACAGTCCTGGTTTTGACTTATGTTCTGTAGTAATTATAATATTACCTCTCTCACTTTCAAAAGCATCTGGGTTTGGATAATGAACTGTATAGTAGCACTATTGTTCTTGCTAAGGTTTTGAGTCAGAAGAACTTTCCTAGGAATAGTTTTCTTTTTAAAAGACATTTCCAGTTCTGGACTATTTCCACGTGAATTCCGTGGTCTGATCGTCAGGTAGAGATTGGTATGTAAAATTTAGTGCTTTGTTTCATTATTTTCTTAGGTGGAATATTATGGCCAGACAGAAAACTTCATTGTTACCTGTTTTAATCTTCACTGGTTCTTGCAGTCTCACTGAGAGAATTGTTCTTTGGCTTTTTTCCCCCAAAACTAAAAGGCAGATAATACTCCTACCCCAAGAGAAACGATTCATTAGAATTAAAACTGAGTAGGACGGGAAACGTCATGTTAGACCTTCTGAATCAAAAATGGTTTCCTATTCTGAGATATTTATCTTTTCTCAATAATGGGACAGTATATACGGGGTATGAGCCATTCATGGGAGTGAAGGCTTTTGTGAAATTCAAGAAAATCCCACATCATTGATGCAAATGATATGGGATCAAACGGAAGTATATCAAAGCTAATGTAAAGTATTATTGCAGGTGTAAATGCAAAGAAAGTGATTGGTCATCTTCGCACAAATAAATGGGCTGAAACTGGCCATACATTAACGTAGATAGTATCTTACATTTCCTGAGAACTGACATCAACTAAGGTTTCTTTGATCACTGCATATAAGAAAGGAAATAGGAAAGCCACATTTGGATAAGACAAAGCCTATTGGAAATTGTTTATTTTACACTAGAATACTGCGTAACCACTAATGCAGTGAAGCAGGTAACTAGTAGTTCTACCAATTCATCTTTAGGTTACTGCCTTACACATTATATATGAACATACATTTCTGTCCTCCTCTCTTTAATTACATTTTATCATACTTATATCATGATGCCAATAAACTTGGGATATTATTGGATTCTAAAAATGATTTAACAACACATTTCATGCTCTTAAGCAGCACACGCTCTTCGTCATCTCAGTAAGAGAGATGTTAAATTCTACACTTGTTCTGAATTTCCTACTGTGTCTCAAAGAGAAATGCCATTTCTTTTTTTTTTAAGAATTTATTTATTTATTTGAGAGAGAGAGTGAGGAAAGCATGAGAGGGGAGAAGTTCAGAGGGAGAAGCAGCCTCCCCACGGAACTGGGAGCCCAATGTGGGACTCAATCCCAGGACTCCGGGATCATAACCTGAGCTGAAGGCAGTGGCTTAACCAACTGAGCCACCCAGGCGCGCCCCCCCTCCTTTAAAGGTTTTATTTATTTATTTGAGGGAGAGATGAAAAATGCCATTTCTTTGTTTCCAAGGGTCCACATACCTCAAAATTATTCATAGAGTAGAAGGTGGGAAACCATGGGATGTATAATTTGCCATCAGTTTTTCTTAACCCTTAATAGACTTTACTTTCTCCATCTTAATGTTCAGATGTAAAAAAACTTCCCATCTTCTGCTATTCAAATATTAAACGAACATTTTTCCTTAAAAAGGTACTTCAAATGTAGAGTAATCCAGTGTTTTGAAAAATAGGAGGCCTTCCTTTTTGTGTAAATGCCCCAGGCAGCTGGGCTCCTGTGCCTGCTACACCTTCTATGTTTCCCGAGTAAACATCTAGAGTTTGATACTCTATCACCGGCATGTAGCTCATCACCTTAAAGGCATAATTAAACTAGGGAATCACAAAAGCCACTGGTACAAAATACAGGCACATAAGCACAACAAAGGGAGATTTTCTGTCAAAGCAGTGCCAAATTAATTTGCCCCTCCATACTTAATCATGCATGATAGGTTTTATTGCTGCTTCGATAATCTTACTTTTATTAAGACTGCTATCAAACTCAGAATCCAAGGATTTTATTAGTACAGGTGCCTAGCAAATAAAAAACAAAACATATTTATGCATAGACATTGAGAATCATAGCTAATGAGTTAATTTTTATTTTTGCCCTTAAAGTTAGTCTGCATATGTAGGAAATTCTTACGGTGAATATCTTAATTTCTTTACAATGGAAATATGATTAATTTTGGTATGTGTGTTCCTACTCCTTCTCTGCCTCACAATAACTCTTAAAGAAAAATGCCCAAAATCCCCATTTGGCATAATTCCTGAGAACCACCTGTGTGAAAAAATAAGGACCACACGTGGTACATGCACTCGAAACGACAATAATTAGAACATTAAAATGACTATGATCAAAGTCAAGCAGAGCAGATACTAAGGACTGAGAACAGGGCTTAATTTTTCCTTTTGTGTTCAGAAACCTAGTAGCTAGCTGGGGAGAGAATCAGGCAAGTGAAGTGCTTGTCCCCTCCAAGAATTTGTCCCCACCATTGTGATACTGCTCCCCCCTGCCCCCAAGTTACCCCAAATAATTCTATGCAAGGACTATGTCTCTTGCACAAAAGCAGCTTTAAGACAAGTTCTTAGAGATCAAACCATGAAACACTTAAGGATAATACAAGTAAAAAGTTCAGAAAATGTACAGCTGGGATAAGGATGGAACAAATGGAAAAATATACCCATAGTCTTCAGTGGGAAGGCAGATATCATAGAGAAGTTCTAATGCATGTGCATTTCATGTAATTACAATTAGAACCTCAGCTTTGGGAGAGTTGTATAAAATGATCTAAGGAAAGAATAAATGCATGACAGTAGTCAAGAATAGTGTGAAAAGCAGCAAAGTGAGGGAAGAGGTGCTTTAGGCAACATCACGGTGCACTCTGTAGTCACAGCAATTAGATAAATGTGGCAACAGCATAACACGAGATGCATAGATCAGTAGAAGAGAATTAAAATATAGGAAAAAAATACTACTCTTATATGAACATGTACTCCATTAAAAAAAAAAACATATAGTCAATTGAAAGACAAAAGAAAGGTTACTTAATAAATAGTGTTGGCACAGACGGTTACCACACTGGATATCCAAAATTAACATGCACATGAATTAAGAGCTTTAACATTTTTAAAGTGAAATAATAAATATTTTAGAAGAAAATTATAGAAGACCACATATCCAGTCTAGAAGAAAGGGAAAATTTTTTAACCAAGACCAGATTGATTCTAACTAGCACAATGGCAAAAACTACATTATGGCATATCCATACCGAGCAATTTTATGTAGCCATTAAAAAGAATGAACTAGAGTTTTACCAGTTGGCTTAAAGGAATTTTTATGAGTGCATGGCAAGTAACAGAACAAGATGCAGAGAGTAATATTATGTCATATAGGCGAAACATACAGACACAGACATAAATGCATACGTGTTGATAAGTGATCATAAGGGCTTGGTGAAAATGTTAAAAAGAAACAAATTAACACAGGTACAGCTACTTGGTGGGGCCTATAGTTGCAGAGGTGGGAGGAATATGGATGGGGGAAGGGAGGAGAAGGAGCAGAGGAAGGGGCAAAGCATCAGAAGTAGAAGAGCCAGCACAGGGAAAAACAACAACAACAACAACAACAACAACAACAACAACCAGCATATGTATATGATGCTGTTTAAGAATATATCTAAAATATAACTGTGTGCAAAATAAAAAGAATAAAATATATATATGTTGGAAAAAAGAATATTGTTTTTCATTTGGAAAGTATAGTTTTCTTTTTTTTTAAAGATTTTATTTATTTATTTGACAGAAAGAAGCACAGCTAGAGAGGGAACACAAGCAGGGAGAGTGAGACAAGGAGAAGCAGGTTTTGGGAGAAGCAGGTTTCCAACCAAGCAGGGATCCCGATGTGGGGCTTGGTCCTTGGACTCTGGAACCATGACCTGAGCTGAAGGCAGATGCTTAATGACTGAGGCGCCCCTGGAAAGTATAGTTTTCTAATCACTAATTCCAGTGATATTTCCTTCCCTAGGTCCGTCCTATACTGGCTTTCTGAAGCCCCCACTCCTCGTTGTACAGCATCACCACAGATTCTATATTTATCCTAATCTATGAAGTCTCCCATCATACCTCCAAAGAATGTTTTGTGCACTAAGAATTATACTTGTGGCAGAAAGACTGCCCAAGGTTATGCTAACCCAGCTTTCAATATGCTCTTTAGAAACAAACACATTTTTCCAACTAGCACATACTGAGTTCTGTCTTGTGCATCACACAGCTTTGTTCCAAATGCTCTGGGAACTACTAAGAAATGTCATTTGGGACCACTGTTCCAGTCCCTCCCTTTTAGTCCCAGTCACACCTATCTCCCTTGCAGGGGGCCCATCTCAGGTAATGATCACTTATAATCTCATTTGGAAATGAAGCAAAACACATACACTATTATAAGCAACATTGAGGTCAAAGAATAATATTAGATTCCTCAAAAAATTAAAAATAAATTATCATGTGCTCCAGCAATTCCACCTCCAGTAATATATACCTGAAGCAAATGAAAACATCATATCAAGGAGGTATTTCCACCCCACATTTATAGCATCATTATTTACAATAGCCAAGACATGGAAGCAACCTAAGTGTCCATTGAAGGATGAATAGATAAAGATGTGGCATAAGTATGCCACGGAATATTATTCATCCATAAAAAAGAAGGAAATTCTAACATTTGGGACCACATGGGTGGACCTCAAGGACATTATATGAAGTGAAAGAAGTCAAAGAAAGACACATATTAGATGACCTCACTTATATGTGGAATATGAAAACAAAAACAAAAAACAAAACTCAGAGAAAAAGAGATCACATTTGTGGTTCTTAGATGTGTTATGTGGGGATGGGGAAATTGGATGAAACTGGTCAAAGGCACAAACTTCCAGTGATAAAGTAGGTAAATCCTGGGGATGTGATGTACAGCATCATGACTAGTGGACACTGCTGTCAGCATATGTGAAAGTTGTTTAGAGAGTAGACCCTAAGAGTTCTCAGTAGAAGGGAAAAACAGTTCTCTCTCTCTCTTTCTCTCTCTCTCTCTTTCTTTCTTTGTATCTGTATGGAATGACAGATGTTAACTAAACTCACTGTGATAATCACTTTGTGATGCACATGGGCCAGGTCTCCCTGCTATACACTATAAACTTACACAGTGTTGTATGTCAGTTACAGTGTTACACAAACTTAGTGCAAATCTCTGTCCTTTCCGCGGACCATCATTGTCTTCCAGCTTCGAGTGTTGCCAGTGCACCTGGACCCCAATCTTTCTTCTGTACATTTGAGAGTCTTCGAAAATTTGTATTATATCATCTCTTCTTCCTGCTTTCTACCCTCCAACAGGTTGCATTTACTTCTAGAGGAAAATCTAGCAGTTGCACCCGCTTTTCCCTCTGCCTCTTTTTCTGACTTTATTTCCTAGTCTTCTCTCTAGCCCTCACTGGACTTCAGCTATACTAACTTCCTTTCTTTTTCTTGAGCATGCTATGCATGTAGACATCTCAGGACTCTTCTCTCTCGTTTGAACACTCTTTGCCCGTTTATTCACATGACTTAACTTTACTTAGGTCTGGGCTCAAGGGGTATTTAATTATATAGGCCTTTGTACTAAAATGGTCCTCTCTATCCATAAATTTCTGTGCCTTTATCCAGTTTTCTTTTTTTCCTGACATTTATAAATTATCTCTGTATTTATCACCTGCTTATTTATTAGACCCTAAGTTCCAGGAAGGTAGGGATTTTGTCTTACTGATGTTTCTTCAACATGGAGAACACTGTCTGGAGTAGAGTAAGTACTCAACAAATATTAATTGAATGAATAATACCAAAGCTGCCATGTACCTAAGTGTGGAGTGAGCAGTGCTAGCCCATAGGCAGTTACCGCACATCCACAAAGGTCTTCAAGGAAGAAGTTATACTTAAAGTTGGGTGGGAAGAGTAGGTGGTTAACTTTTTACCAGTCAATTTACCTCCAACAACAAATCAATACCCTGAAGTCCTAGGACATTACTGGAAAAACAAATCTTTAGGTATGTTCTAGACAACCCTTGTAAAGGGTTTTATATCTTAGCATCTGTTTTGACCAATTCCAGCCCAAATGCACAAGTAAACATAGCAAAACTAAATGAACACTAAGGAATACCTGATGCCTTCATTACATAATTTCTTCACTGGCTGGAACCACAAATGGCCAAGCTCCCACATGAGGGTGCTGGTGGCATGGTAGCCCTCACTTGAAATATTTTAGGGGACAGGTCCTGGCAAAACAAAGCTGTGGTAGGGGCAGGTTTAGTTTCTTTGAATAGGAAGATTAGAGGAAACTTGGATTACTGTTTAAAGCAGTTCTAATACCAACCAACCTGGAGAGGGCCCACGACGCCCTTTAGCGTCTTTATGGGAGAGCTGGAGAGCTGCTTTGGCATCTGGGGACTGTGTCTTCAGGGATGTGTCAGTGTGGGTCCCTTGAAAGTCACGCTGCAGTGGAGAATGTTGGTGTCCTGCACTTTCCGTTCGCTCTAATGGTAGAAATCAAGTTTCCAATTCTGCCGCAGTCGTAACAGGGCTATGTGCTTTCTTTCATTATATTTAAATACCTCCACTGTGAGCACATATTTTTGAAGAAATGTTCATTGAATTTGGGAGATAGAGGGATATAATGGGAAGAGCACAGAGGCCAGAGTCTGACTGCCCTGTCCTTATGCCTCAAAACAAATGGCATAACAGTGTGGTCTTGGGAAGGTTACTTAACTTTTGGTAGCCTCACATTTTTTTCCCATTAAAACAGGAATGATTTTAAGGATAGAGTACCTAGCATAATATTTGTCCCATGATAGGAAGTCATTAAATGTGGTCATAAAATAATAATAACTATTATTTTATTAAGCATTTATTATGAACTAGAAATAAAAAAAATATTTTACATTAATTTTTCTCAGTTGATCCTCAAAAAATATCGTGAAATGAGTATATTTATTATCTTTACTTAACAACCTTAGCAAGTCTGGAAACGGAGATTCCAAAAAATTCAAATAACTTTTCCAAACTCACAAGCAGGAAAGTGGTAAAACCTGGGATTAAATCCAACAAGTATGACTGAGCTTAAATCAAAGCTTATAGTCACTCACACTTCTTCTCCAAGTGATTAATAATAATAATTATAGTGGTATATTACTATTCATCAAGCACATTAGTTTGACTAATGTGAAATGGAAGGAAAATAATTAACTGAATGGCCAGAGTTTATTGAGTTATTCCTATGTTCCAGGTACTGTAATTTGTATATATTTTCTCACTTAATCTTCACAATAACTCTGAGGTGGATATTATTATTCTGCATTTTACAAATGATGAAACTGAGACTGAGAGGGGGAAGTAAGGCCCTTGCTTACAGTTATTATACAAACTAAGACCCAAGGTTGGAACCTCATGCTCATGCGAATGAATGGACCAGAGTGAAGGAAGAATTTAGGCTGAGCGAGATGGAGGGGATGACTCTGACTGGAATTGTGGCAGGAGAACTCAGGGCCCGTGGTCAAGGGCATTGTGCGCCTTACTATGGAGCCTAGTCTTTATCCTGAGTAATAGTTTGAAAATAAAATTATCACGATCAACTAAGATATTTTCTTTTCCAAAGATTTTATTTATTTGACAGAGAAACACAGCCAGAGAGGGAACACAAGCAGGGGGAGTGAGAAAGGGAGAAGCAGGCTTCCCACCGAGCAGGGAGCCTGATGTGGGACTCGATCCTGGGTCTCCAGGATCGTGACCTGAGCTGAAAGCAGTCGCTTAACCAACTGAGCCACCCAGGCACCCGTCAACTAAGATATTTTTAAAAGATTGTGGATATCAGTAGCAGATTGACTTGGAGAGTGCAGTGTAGCAGAGAACTATTAGTGGGCTGTCTAGATTCCCACTAATCCCATTTGCTCCCCTTGGGAACTAATGAGGACTGCATTTCCTAACTTTCCTTGCAGTTCTGTTGGGTCTGTGTGACTAAACTCCCATATAAATGACGTATACTCTTTCTGGTCTGACTGTGAATCTCCCTGGACAATCCTGCACACTCTGGCTTCCCTTGCCTCAATGACAATGGTGGTCATATAGAGAAGATGGATTCCTGGCTTATCAAGGAAGAGCTTTCCAGCAGAACCACTGACCTTCATTGTTCTATGGAACGTTAATTAAAAGAAGCCACTGAAATCTGGAGTTTTGTTTGTGATAGTCAGTCTTTTACTTTTCTAGCCTATCTTGACTAATTAATATTCTATATTGTCCTCACAGTAGGGAAAGTTCTTCCTAGGGAGTGCATGCACAGTGGAGCTGGAGAATGAGAAAGGATTGTTTTCCTTAGAAGTCAAAGGTTGATAAGGCAGTCTTGATTACCTTTTTTATTTTTCTGTCAAGTAGGCAGGATTGCTGGTTCTAGAACAAAGTGCTTTGATTTTGTTGATGTAATAGTCATCCCCCAAGATGACCGCAAAATAATTCTTACTTCCTGGTACTCCTGCTTTTGGGTAGTCCTTTGAGTAGTCATCAAGGCTGACTTATGTGACAAATGCAATACTGTGCAAGTGATTGTATATGGCTTTAGGTCCTGAGATGTATTGCAGCTTCTACTCTGACCTCTTATTCACTGGAGAAGAAGCCTCATGTCATCCCAGGGAGGCACTATGCAACACCACGGAGAAGCCCACATGGAAAGGAACTGAGGTCTTTTGTCAATATCCAACACTGACTTGCGAGCCACAGTGAGCCACATTAGAAGTGGATCCTTCAGCCCCGGTCAAGCCCTCAGAGGACGGTGGCCCCCAGACTCTTGAGTCATCTAGCTGAGGTCCCAGATATCGTGGAACAGACGGGCCATTGCCGCCATGCCCTGACTGGATTCGTGATCTCAGAAACTGTGAGAAATGTTAACTGATTACTGTTTAAAATCAGTAGATTTTAGGGCAATCTGTTATACTGCTGTATATTTACACAGTCACCAAAGCAGCTCAGGATAGTATCCAAGACGCAAGCAGAATTCCTGTGCACAAAGTGACTCTGGAGGCCTGATTCTGGGGTCGTGGGCCCGTCTGCCTCTGGTGTGGGCTTCCGGCTGCTGGGCTCGTTCTTCAGCAGTGCTAAAGCATTGGCCACATTTCCTCTACTGACACTGCTGAGTCTAGGAGTTCCTATTCCAGGACCTACTATGCTAGATAATACTTTGTTCTCTGTAACCAGAGACAGAGCCTGGGGCACCATCTTCTTTTCAATGGTGGGATTTTTAAGTGGAACGGCAAGACATTTCTTTTAAGGTGTGATGTTGTCATTTTATTTCTAATTTGAATGATCTTCAAAGTCAAATGTCATTAGAAAGAGAATGTTAGCTTGTTTTAGAGACATGTTTAGAGACTTTGGTTGGCCAGTCCATCATCTTTCTTCTACAAACTGCATTTGGGTGGTCATGCAGTCCTATGGTGAAAAGGCCACTAGATTGAAAGTCAAATGACCTTGTCTCAGTCCTTGATGGTAGCTGGATAATCTTCAACAAGCTACTAAGTATTTCCCCTCTACAAAGTTCAGGAGATGCTGGTGATACCTAGATACAAGGAATAAGATTGTTGGGAGAGTGAGTGTAGATAGTTTGGTAGACTATATGGTAAAATAGAAAAGGTATTATTAATATTTCATTCAAAGGATATGTAGTAAGAGTATTATGGATCAGGCACTATGCTAGGCTTTGGAAATGAGCAGTAAAATGAAAGATTATGCCTTCATAGAGATTATACTATATCTCAACTAAGGTATATAATTTTTTATTGCTGTCATAACAAATTACTACAAACTCTATTGCTTAAAACAATGGAAATATACTATCTTAGAGTTCTGTATGTGTGAGAGGTCCCACCCAGGTCTCACTGACTAAAATCAACGTGGAAACAGAGCTTCTTCCCTTTCTGGAGGCTCTATAGGAGAATCATTGATTTGCCTTTTCCAGCTTCTAAGAGGCTCCCTATATTTCTCAGTTCATGGCCTCTTACCCATTTTCAAAAGTAGCATCATAGCATCCTTCTGACTAGTCTTCCATCCTCACATCTCTGTCTTTGCCTCCTTCTTCCATTTTTCCTAATTACACTGAGACTACCTGAATAATCCAGGGTAATAGTCCCATCTCAGGGTCCTAAAATTAATTATGTTTGCCAATTCACAGGCTCTAGGGATTAAGATGTGGATGTCTTTGGGCACTATTATTCTGCTTATGCATAAAGCACACTTCAGTTGAGTTAGAAATAATCTTTAGTATATGTTAACATAACAAAAACCATGCAACAGAGCTTATGATTTTATTGTTGTTGTTTTATTTTGCACCTTAGACTTAATGCCTAATTTCCAAGGAAAACTATATTTTGATTTAAGAAATTATTCCTTCCCAATTCTATTTAGAATTCTGCAGTATTTTTTTTCTTTACACTGTTAGGAGGTGGAGGTGAAAAAAAGAATCTGATAGCCAGAGGAGAAAACCCAAATCCATTTATTATTTCTACGTAAAGCCTGGGTGCATGATATCTTATTCATTGACCTGGATCAGAACCAGTGCTGAAATCTCATCGCTGAGATGCGATGCTATAACCCTGAGGAATGAATTTGGTTCAGCACAGACAAGACCATCACTGACAGTCACTATCTATTTCTGGCATATTCAATCAAGAGTTTTGAGTGTCAGAATCTGTTATAACTTGGATTGAAATATGACAACTTGTCAAAAAATTTCCACAACTGATAACATCCCCTTGAGGTTAATTGACAAAATTCTATGATGACATAATTTGTGTAAGATATTTCATAAATTCCTTGTTACCAAATCTCAGGGGAGGGATTTTATAAATACATAGTCAGTTTTACTGCACCACTCTGTAATGCTTGGTCCCTTATGCTTGAAACATTTACAAAATATAGTGAGGCACATTTCAGATCAATTCAGTGGGGTAAAGCTTTGCAGGTAATGGACAGTACAGGACTCACACAGCCAGGTGTTGTGGTGGGGATTTTAGGGGACTAAATAACAGCTCCTACTCTCCGAGAACCTGTCATGATGCAAACACAGAAAACAGACGAATGAACTATGGAAGTGCAGTGGGTCCTGAGTGATGTGGGAAAGGCTAAAGGGAGGTTTAGACTTGACAGAGGATTTTGACTATGGAGAGTGGGACGCTCAAGTGGAGAGGACTTTATGAGCAGAGTCCCCAAGATCAAAATAAGAATTTGATGTACAAAGTAAGTTAAGATGATCAAGCTGGAGAAGAGAAGGAGCTGTGAGAAACCAGACTGGAGAGAGTTTGGAGTACCTATTTGTGCTTGTGTTCCTGTGTGTCTGTGTGTATTTGCATGACAGAGATGCAAAAGTAAAAACTACTTTTTACTTTTATTGGCTTTGGACTTAAAAACAATAAGAACCCCTAACTATATCCACTTTATAAAGGAATTTCTTGGGGCACCTGGGTGTCTCAGCCATTGGGCATCTGCCTTTAGCTCAGGTCATGATTCTGGAGTTCCAGGATCAAGCCCCGCGTTGGCCTGCTTCTCTCTCTCCCACTCCCTCTGCTTGTGTTCCCTCTCTAACTGTGTTTCTCTCTGTCAAGTAAATAAATAAAATCTTAAAATAGCATAAAATAAAATAAATTTCCTCCATACATAGTGTCAAGGCCTACATTTAGACCTCAGGGCACTTGGAATGTATTCTTGTGCATCATATAAGATATCCATCTAATTTACCTCTTTTTCCAAGTAGTTATTCCATTGTTACAGCATAATCTTTGTGTTCTAAAGTGCCACTTTCATTATATTCTGCATTCCCATAGCACCCATCTGTTTCTGGACTTTGACTCCCCTCCACTAGTTCTATCTGACAACTCATGGGCCACTAGTAAATGGTTTTAGTCATACATGTTTAATTTGTATTTAAAGACAGGTTGAGTTAGTGCCCTAAGTGGTTTTTCTTTCAGTGTTTTCTTAGCTATTCTTGCATTATTTTTCCATATAAATTTTTGTGTCAATGAAATATCTGGTTTCATAATAAAAACTGTTTTCATAATTAAGATTTTCTAGTTTCGGGGCACCTGGTGGCTCAGTGAGTTAAGTGCTTGCCTTCGGCTCAGGTCATGATCCTAGGTCCTGGGATCAAGCCTCATATCGGGCTCCCTGCTCAGTGGGGAGTCTGCTTCTCCCTCTCCTTCTGCTATTTCCCCCACTTGTGCTCTCTCTCTCTCTGTAAGTAAATAAATGAAATCTTTAAAAAAATTTTCTAGTTTCATAATAAAGGTTGTTATATTTTTTACATTAAATTCATGTGTATCTAATATAAGTTAGCTCAGGAGGAATTAATATTTTAATGCTGTGGAGTCATCCTACATAAGGTCAAGAAATATTATAGTTGTTCTGTTTCTGTTATGACTTTCAAGAATATTTTAAATTTTTCATCATATAGTACACATCTCTTTTTAAGGATGTTCCTAAGTAACCAAAAATGTGTTTTTCCCTACCAGAGTGTCCTCTCTCTTATTGTATATGCAGACTGTTCATTTCTAGATGTTACCTTGATATCCTCTACCTGACTGAATCATTTCACTATTTGAGTGGTTTTATCATTTGATTTCTAGGATTTTCAAGTCACTATCATATCATCCTCAAAAAATGACACTCTCCCTCCACCCTAATTTCTATGTCTCTAGTTTAATTTTTTGTTTATGTGTATTGATGAATGCCTTCTGTACATTAAACAAGAAGCATAGATGGTGGGCAGCCTTGCTTTGTTGACTAATTTTGGTGGAAATGCTTCTATTTCCCTCTTAAGATTCTGGCTTTAGGACTAAGAGGTGTGGTATATACATGCACACACATACACCTCTTATATATATACATTTTCCTTTTGTGTGTTTTTTTTAGTAAAAGAGAGAGAAGGGGGAGGGGCGGAAGGAGAGGGAGAGAGGACATTAAGCAGACTCCACACTCAGCACAGAGCCTGACATAGGACTCGATCTTATAATCTTGATGTCATGAACTGAACCAAAGTCAGAGGCTTAACTGATTGAGCCACCCAGCTGCCCCTGCTTTTGTGTTTCTTGTTTAGATGAAGGATGAATTTTATCAAAAGCTTTTTCAGGATCTGTGAGTTATTATCATTTGTTTTTCTTTGTGCTAGTATTTTTTTTTTTATTGTTACTAAAATTTTTTTTTCCAGTGTTTCAAGATTCATTCCCCATTCCCCACACCCAGTGCTCCACGCTTTAGGTGTCCCCAGTACCCACCACCAGGCTCTCCCATCCCTCCACCCCCCTCCCTCCAAGTCCCTCAGTTTGTTTCTGTGTTCAAAGTCTCTGTTGTTTCGTTTCCCTCCCTAGAT